>VZZY01014239.1:0-52720 GCA_013400335.1 Eurystomus gularis | reverse complement strand
CTTGACGTTGCCATGCATTCTGTAAGGGGCCAATATTAGACCTATGCTTGCCATTCCTACACCTGTAAAGATGTATGTAGGGCCATACTTGGTACTGATGCATCAAATTCCTTCAAGAAACTTACTGCAGTTTACTGCAGTTCTGGGGTCATGTAAACCCTGACCCTTCTTTCACTCTGAGATTCATCCTGTCTAGGATGAATTAAGTTTCCAATTATTAATCAGGAAGGAAATAGGCCCTTGCTGAGGCAATTAATTGGTTTTGAGAAGTATGAAAGCTGCCAGGTTTTCTTAATTGCATATAGACAGAGCTGACTAGAAGCCAAAGAAACCAAAGAAATCTAGGTTTTTGTGGCTTTTTTTCTTTTTTTGTCTGATTGTGTTTTTGGCACTATGGAGAAGCAGGTCATGTCACCTTCTGTCATCTGTCCATCTCTTTTGTTTTTTGCTTCATACACTTGGCTTTTTTTTTCCTTCACATTTCGGCTGGATTGCATATTCCCTAGTTTGCCAAGCACCAGCTATATATGGCTTCTTACACAAATTTGGTTTAGTTGCCCTTTCCTGTGAAGTGTCTTTTTTTATTTGTAATTTAATAGTATGTATTAAAACTGGAAAGGTCGTACCCTTTTTCTGTTAAAATCTTTACCCTGATTTCCTGTCCTTACTTAGGACGAGACATTAAAACCTTGAAACATATTTGTGAACCATAAATCTGTAAAAAGGGAAGAGTCTGATCACATCAGTTGATCGATTTGTTTTGATAAGTTAAAATCCTCCCCCTTCATCTTTAGATCTTTAAAAGCATTAGTGTATAGACAGAGAAGAAATGAAAAATGTTTAACTTCTATGAATGCTTTTAATCCTAAGTAAAATTAGACTTTCCATTAAAAGTAAGAATTACTGTCATTGATTTTTATCTTGCAAATTACCTGAATTATCAAAAAGAAGAAAAAAAAAAAGAAGATAGGGAAGGTGTGGTAAATCAGTGCTTGAATACTTGGTTGAAGAACTCATGACCATTTCTGTTGACCAGAGAACTTGATGAATGTAGGATGCTTATGCTTCTGCTGCTTGTGAGTTGACAGATAATAAGCAGCCTGCCACAGGATGCTGAAGTATGGTGTGGTTCAGCCTCTTCTAATAATATCATGGCAAAATAAAGCAACTTGCACATTTGTACAGCACAAAATGGCAGACCACATCTGATTGTTAGGCTGAAGGTTTTCTCAAGCCTCCCTTCCTTTTGCCCATTGACTACAGTAGTTGAGGAGGACCACAGTCCATAGTGTATTTCAGAGGGACATTGGGAAGATAGGATTACTACACTCCTTGCTTTATTAGAGAAACTTAGAGAGAAAAGGTTATTCCCAGGTTAAATACAGAAACCAACGCGAAGCAGGCATTTATCCTAGGTTGCTTATATTTTATTCCCTAATCAAAATGCAGTGGTACCATTTACTTTGATCATTGGATATTTTGCCTGTCTCTCATACTGATACATACTATGTATTTAGCCTCGTGAGAGATTATTTCTTGCCCCAGGCACTTTATTATTTAAATAAACCAAACAGGTGTAGAATGGAAAAAAGGATTCTTGTTGTTCTTATTTTCAAGTAGGAATCTGAGATGCTGTGACAGGAAGTGACTTGCTTGAGATTAAATAATACTTTTTCCTTAGAGCCCACCTGGGAGAAGAGAATTTCCAAGTCTTGGTTTGTAAATCATGAGATCATCCCGTGCACACTCCTCTTGATGTTTCCTGCAGTCTTTATGTTCAAACTGTTAGCTGTGCTTCTCATTTCTTCGAGGGTGGCTCTGAGGTGTCCAGAGATCCCTGTTCTCTGAAGTGCCATGGGTGCTTACAAAAACATCTGTCAGTAAGAAGTGCCTTTTCATGGAAAAGAATGCAATCTTAATAGTCAGGATAGTTGATGGTAACCATTTCTTTAGGTCCTCCCCTGAATTACAGCGTCAAACATTCTTTGAACATTATAAGATGAAATAGTCCATCATATAAATTTGTGAAGTCAGTGGAATTATACCAGGTCTCAGTGTAACCCTGTTTTGTTGGTTAAACAGCTGATGCAATAGCTTCATGACACTTGCTTTCTTTTAATTAATTGTGATCAGAGGTGGGAGGGTGAAGTGTCATAATGATGGTTATTCATGTGCTCTGTAGCAAAAATTGCCTCTAAGCCTATGTCATCTGTGGAAGATTTTCAATTTTTTAATGTGGTATGCATGGCCTTGAGGTTATTATGAAAGCTTTTAAAATTCTAAATAGGTTTCAGACTTGCTTCTTTTTATTTTTCCCCTTTAGCTCCTGTAACGTAATTTCAAATATGCAGTGATTCATATATATTGAATATATATTTCATACACACTAAACTATTTCTTTAAACTAGAAATTTTTGGCCAGGTTTCTTAGAGGCTCTGTTCTGTATAGTACATGTCTCTTTCCATAAGCCCCTGTTCGGATCCCACTTCACTCTTCTGAAAAGCAGGATTTCTACATTTAAAAACCAAATCAGACCTGATGAGAAAAGTTGCTACTTCTGAACATTGCAGGGGTCAATTTCAATATACTGTGGGCTAGGGAAATACAGGCAGAATTACTTGGGGCTAAGGATTCTTGCCTTTGAGTAGAATCATCTGAAATGACGTGGCAAGTTCGCAAATGTAGACTTCCAGCTGAGAAGCTTAGTTTGGCTCTTCCAGGTAGTCATCTGTTAGTCCTTGCGGAAGTTTCTTCCTGCAAACCCAGAAGGTCTCAGCTTGAGGTTTTGGTTTTAGCATCATTTTTATGCCCTGTAAGGTCTCCAGGTTGTGTGGATTTTAGGACTTTTTTGGGGGTGGAGGGAGAATGTCGTAAGCCAGCAGGTTTGGAGTAAGAGATGTAGATTCTACGTATTCTCTGAAAAGCATGGACTGTAAAGAGTTGCCATGCTGTATTGCTAGTGAAGCAGGGAATACTGCTAGGATATCAGTTTAGTGGGATTTGAATGAATCAAGTCTGTTAAAAGATTTGACAATTGAGGCTTAAAAAAAAAAAAAAAAAAAGAGTTCAGCAAGTGGTTGGTGTCATACTTCCCTGGGTTTGGGCTGAACCTAGGTGCACTCTTGTAATCAACTCCGGTTGGTGTCAGGAGTGTGCCCTAGATTACTCCAGAATATTGTAAGGTGATCTGCATGCTGACCTGTGGCAATAAACACCTTTTGTATAAATTGTGTCCTTGGACTATACGAGTGCTGTAGCGTGCTCTGAGCAGGCTGATCCACACATTCTGAAGTCTCGCAGCCGGTTAGCGTGACTCTCTAATATCTACTGATCTCTGATTAATCTGGCTTTGGAGCAGTTCATCAGCCTTACTTGGAGTCTGCAGTAGGACCATACCAGTGTGTAGGTATTCATATAATACAAAGTTCCAAAATACAACAGTGAAAAAAAAAATCTCATGTAAATACTAGGCAGAACTGTCTGGAAATGCTGATGGTGCACTTGCTGTGTTTTACTCTTTATTGAAGTGCTGCCTTTGCTCCTTGGCTACTTATTGATGCAGTGGCCTCTCCTTCTGACAGGTTGCTAGCTCTGGTTCTGTGATGCAAAGGCTGCTTTGGCATCATTAACAGCTGAAGTCCCGTTTGGTACCCTAGGCATGACATGCCCTCTACTGGTCTGGCACAATTATTTGTGTCCCCACTCTATGACCTAGGACAGGCCTTCCTTTTTCATTTTCTTTTTCTCTTAAAGCTCTGTGTCAGTTCACTGATCTGGTTCACAGTGCGACCCACAAACAGAAGTATCAGAACAACTGAGCCAGTAGCATGGTACAGCTGTGAGGGCAGGAAGAGCAGCTGGCAGGATGAGGAAGAAGCAGTGGGAACTCCTTAACTGATACTGCTCAAGTTCCTGAATCATTAAATAACAGCTATACTGTAACTTTCTGCAGATTTGTTCTTTCATTCCTGCTTGTTCTATAAACAGTCTACAGACTGTGACTTGCTACCATCAGCAATCTTACAGAATTCTGTTTTTCTTGGCGTGCAAAAATATAAAGCTATCAAGTAGTCAAATTGTGTTACTAAGTATTAGAGCATCTTTAAAAATAATTAATCTTCAACATTTTCTCGCTACTCTCTGGAGTTCTGTGTGGAGTTGTCTCCAAGTCACAGCATTAAGTAGCATCGTCAGTAGCAGAGAAGGATGGGGCATGATGGTGTTGCTGCTGGAAAGTAGTTCTATTTCAGTTACCAAAGCATAAGATGCTCTTTATTGTGAGCTCTATACAGACATTTAAAGGACATGTATCTGCAGAATAATACACAAGGCTTAACAGCTGTGATAGTGGAGAGAATGAGTAAGGCAGGGCAATGATGAAAGTATTGTGATCACGCGTCTAGTTATCTACACAAGCTATATACGTAACTGAGTATAAAATGAGATTATTTTTGGATTTCCTGGAGTTGAAGTATGTTGGCTTGGTAGCCTTTTATTTTTTGTGTGTGAAATAGTTACAAAACCTTCTACCTTTTTCTTTTCTACTTTGCCTAAATATATTTCTTTTTTTTTTTCCTTTTCCTTTCAATATACTTTGCCATGCAACCCTTTTACTTCACTAGCATGGTGTAATTGGTTCCATTGGATAGTCATCTGTCTTCTCAAAACGAATTATGGGCCGTATTTAACCTACCTTGTGGGGTTTTTTTCTAGCTATATAGGCCATTACTGTCTGGCCAACTAGTTACCAAATTGGCCAAAACAATCCTTAATGTTTGGCCTGGGAAAAATGAGTTAGAAGTGTTTTTTTCACTGAAAAGGAAAAAACAAGAAAAGATGAGACAATACCTTTCCCTCCTTCTTACCCTTTGTATCTTCCCTTTTACAGATGTTAAAGAAATAAACTGTAAGACATGCTTACTGCCTGTACTAATAAAAAATGCCCAAGTGTTCCACTTCTTTACTAAAAGTGAAGGTTGGGATTGCAAATGAGCCACTTAAACCAGTTTAAATTCTATACTCTTTAATTTTGGCTCTTTATTTGGTTTGGAGGCCTAATTTTTAGGACCTATATCAATTACATTCATAAAACAAAAAAGCTTTTTTAAGTGATGACTACAATATGCTGTCATGGAATGAAATGTTTCTGCAAATCTCTTGCCAGCTTATTGTCATGTTATTACATAATGACTTCTGTGAAGAATACAAATGCTATTTCATGCTGATAATCATTATTTTTCAGAAACAGAAGGAATCCAATTGGAAATTTGTGGAAGAACTCCTTAAAAAATCCACAGATGCTCAAGTAAGTGTGTAAAGGAAGAAATAATGAACAAGGAAAGTGTCAGGGATGCTTTCAGGAAAAGAAAGTGCATGAAACAAGGTCCAGATAACAAGTGTATTTTTGGAATTCCGGTGTTTTTTATCACAGGCAAATGAACATCCATGACGTAGCTGAATTATGGCAGTATTCAGTTCCCTCCTTGTTAGCAGTAAAACTTGCTTTAAAGTGGTTGTGCTTGATGCTAAATTGTCAGATAAAGGAAGAAGATAATTATCCTGGAAGGGTAGGTATATGGCTACTCAGACAAGATGTATTCAGAATAAGAACTGGATGCTTAGAAAATGTAAACCAGATACTGAATGTAAGGATATCAAGTTGAGGAGACATGATGAGGGAGATAGTCAGTTGCATTGAAAATTCAGCTATATCCTCATCACAGCAGGAAGGTGACTTGCCTTGCTGAGCAATTTGTCTTACAGGCTTGAATCAAACTCTTACTGATAAGGTTCTAGTTTCTGAGCACTCATTTCATACCTTATCATTTTTCTTTCTGCAGAACTGTTAATGCAATGCTTCATGGCCCAGAGGTCAGAATTGACCTCCTTTTAAAATGCTTTTAAATATGCTGTTCATCACATTTTTAAATATGTTACATTGCAGCTCTGTAGATTTGTTCTGAAGTTGCATGGTACAAATTGCAAATGCTGTATTAGCAACACCTATAAAAATAATTCCTTTAATTTGTCCGTGCTTAAGAATAAACATGGGTTGTTATTTTTCTTTTTTTTTTTTATTTGGTCTCAGATGAGATAAAAAAACCCTGCAAAGTTCTGTTGTTGAAAGCAGAAGAGGAATCAGTTCTTCTTTTTGTTGTTACCGCCTTGCTCATACAGTAGCAACAGCTGAGGTTGAAGCTGGAGTATGGAACGATATTTGTTACAACTACAAATTTTACAACAACATTTTGTAGTTGTTGGGATCATTGAAACAATCAATAGGGTATTAAAAAGTTCTAAAATCATGCCATGCATGAAATCTAACATTTGTTTATGTAGTCTTGCAGCTTAACAGTGTAGCACTTTCTGAATGATTTCACAGTGTGTAACAATACACACACTGTGCATATACATTAAAATGACAGGGATGACATCACTTCTTGGATGCTTGCCATTCTATGAGAGCAACTGGAGAGATTTAGATCAGAGGCATAAAAACTGAGTAGCTTATTAGCTACCTTTCTGTGTGACATCTTCTGTATGTCAGCAACCTGAGAAACAGTGAGAGGACGCTTGTAGTTACGTTTTTCTTCAAAATATTCCCCTTTTTTGTGCTTGTTTATTATTTTGAATAAAGATTACTCAGAAGTTGGATATATGTAAAATATACAGCTTTTTGATGCTTCTATTAAACAAGTACTGAATTGTAGACACTTTAGAAAGGCAGCTAGGTGGCCGTGTTCAAAAGATTTGAATCAGTTAATCATAACACAGTAATATGAGGCAAATATCTGTTTCAATTTCCAAAGTCAACCAGTGTTGCAATTAAAGCAAACCCTCATTTGCCAAGGATATATTTGTAACTATTACCAACAGTCTAAGGAGACGTTTAATTTATTTCCTTTTTTTTTTTCCTTAATTCGTTCATTGTTTTTTCTTGTGTTACGAGGTTAGCTCCTTGTAGGAAATGCTCCTTGGAGAGCATTATTCCTTATATATGCATGCACAAATTCACATAGGTACTTTTATTAAAAATGCATCCTGCTTCCTATCCCTGCACACCAGCCTTCTTGACAGTGCCTAGGAAGGAGATTTTCTTATACCGGTAGACATGTCCATCTCCTTTGTTGATCTGTCAGCTTCACGTGGCCATTTTTAACTTACACTTTCATATCTCTGAGTAAGTAATTTTGAGACTAGAAAATGTAGGAAAGAGAAGGACAAAAGAGTTATCAAAAGTCAGTCATGAAGTGGAACATGGAGAAGCAGGAAAAAGCAAAAGGGAGAATAGTACTCTTTGAATAAACAGTATTGGTGATACTGCCCACTAACACTTGGCTTGAGTTTGTTAGCAAATCCTACCTGAGCCATCCTTTTCAGCATATGCAATCTGTTATCTATACTAGGGATGCACAGTAATAGCTGTGCAAAATAAGTTAGAAGAAATGATAGTGCTGAATCACTCACTTGCAAGAGAGGGCAGGAACTGGTGGTTGGAAACTTCATTTTTAAGTATGTGGGAGCTTAAAAACTAATCATGTTTAGTCCATAGTTTGTCCATCATTGCCATAATCCACTTGTGCTTGCTGCTCCCTAACTTCAAAAGTTTGTAGACTGTGTACAGAAGGAGAATGGGAATATACAAAAGACAGGGGTGGGGATGGAGATGAAATCAACTATGCATAGTTTTTGTGTGTTCGAAAGCATCTGCAAAAGGTGCAGGTCATAGTTTTGTAATGTAAATTGATAATCTCTTTCCTACCAGTAACTGTTAACTTATCTTTATGCGAGCTTCAATTTCCGTGTTGTGAGAAGATGGTTTAATAGGCAGCGTTGCAAACATGGATTTTGGGTGTAAGGGAGCATCACGAGTGTAGAGGAAGTCACCTTTGATGATGGATCAGCAGAAGCTGGAGTTAGCTGTAACATCCTTAGGACAGCTAAGTATTGGGATGCAAAAATGACTAAGCAGTGTTAAACCTGCATCATTTGGGTAATTCCAGTAAAACTGTTGTTTAGTGGTCCCCACCCAGCACAGAAAGGGCAGCCCTCGTGAGGGCAGCAGAGAACCTGAGCCACCTTCATCCAGCATATGCCTGATTATGGGGATGATAAAGACTTCCTGAGGAAGGTGTCCCATGTCCAGGAGAAGGTGGCAGAGGGGTGCTGCAGTGCTCTGTCTCCAGGTAGGAACTCCTCCTTTATAAAGTTACAGTCAGCTGCTTCTGAGCAAGAAAAAGATGTGAAGGTGCTGTTTGGCTTAGGGAACCAATGGAGATTTGTGAGTTGTGAATAAACATAGGAGCAGTGATGGATACCTGGGCAAGTGTAGAGTGTTACTTCCTTGGATACATCCTTTCAGCTTCAGACCAATGAGTTTCTCAGCCAGAAACAGCTCTCTGTTTTTTTAATTCTTGATGGATTGAGTTGAAGACAAGTGCTTGTGTGAAAGATCTCCCATCTATATCACAAAAAAGGGCACTTAGGGGGAAACTAGTTACATGAGGTATTCCCTACTTCTGTTGTAATTTGAATTTCTCTTACTGGGCTAATGACAAAAGTAGAGCTGGTTTACAATTCTATTTGTACTACGAAATGAGAATTGTTGTACTGGGAATATTAACATTGCTGTATTTGTATACTAGGCAACATCAAACTGACTAAATTTATGGATTGTCAGTATAAGATGAATTTGTGTTTACAAAGTTTTATTTTAAGTGAGAATCAAAAGCTTTTTTGTTTGTAAGAACTAATAGCAGACTCTCTTATTAGTCTTCTCACATTTTAGAAAAGAAATGCTTCCTGTTGTTTCATTTCTGCCTTGATTGTGTTATACCTTCACTATATATATATATTTGTTTAATTCTACTCAAAAAGAGATACAGAAGCATTTGTTGGAGTTCTAGGAAACCAATTTTGTTACTACAGTAGGAGGTCATATGAGAAAAATGTTGTGTTTAGATAGTACTATCATTTTGATAGTATCTGGTGTTCCTCCCTTCTGCGATAAATTAAAAGCTGACTACTGCAAGAGTTCTGATAGTATTTCCAGCAGTGCAAGAGACCATTTTAAGCAAAAGAGCAATGAGAGAATCCATTAATTCCAGGGATATTTGAAGTCTGGAGAACTCTTTCATATTAATTTTGAGATAAAGCTTTCAGTGCTATCTTGGTTTTGGAAACTGTTCTAAAGCTATTGTTGGACAGATAAAAAGTGGTTGGAATTGAAGCTGCTCACAATATCATGTTTATTGTTGAATTAATTTTAACTGAAGCAGTCATTTTTTTGTTGAATTCGATCCTAAACATAATCCTATGCACAAATCACAGCTTTAAGACCAAGCATTCCATTTCTAAAGGATGTGTGTTATGTATTTTGTTTTGGGTCTTTCTTAAGTCTTTTGGGTGGATCTTTCTTGGGTGGAACTGGTTGGATCTTTCTACAGAAACAGATATGTTCCGCTGCAGTTTTTTGTTTGAGAGAGCAAGAATCTTTGCTTTTATTCACTAGAGGAAAAAAAAGGTGTTGAAAATGGTTGCACTTCTGTCCCTTGTTTTTTAGTACAAGATTGTTATTTTGGGAAGACTACTAATTTCATAGCTACACTTACATTCTATATAAAGCCAATACTTTAGGATCACCTTTCCTTTGTAGGCATTTTCATTATATTTGAACTATTATTCTGTACATATTTTAATGAATCTTGAGGATTTTTTTTGTTTCAGAGTTTTACATTTGTTGTTATATATAATGACTTAAATATATAATGTTCTACGGCAACTGGAAATGCCTTTTCAATTGTCAAGTTGTTTTAGAAATATACCATTTTAGAAGCCATATACCCTACATTAGCTGCTTATGAGAAGAGAAGGCAGACATGATTAGAAGCTCTTATAGATTATTGGTGTAATTGTTTACAGGGTTCTGATAAAGGGTGGCAAATAATGTTTTCCACATGAGTATATTGCCAGGTAGAGATAAGTTAATGAGTTATAACTCTGTTGTGTAGCATTGAAAACGGGGAAAAAAATCAATTCCAAGACAAAGTAAGTCATAAGAAATAGCATTGTGGGTAAGAGTAGTCTTGCTCTTCCTGTAACAGGTACTTAATGAAAGATTATTTTACAACAAAAACCAAACAAACAACCTCCCAAGCAAAGAAACAAACAAAACCCAATACAACCTAATTCTTTCTACTTCGTTACATGGCATCAGTGGTTTTGACTTTTTAAAAAATTTATTTAAGCATTTCCTGAGCTGGATGAGCTTGGGACGTAATTCAGGACATAGAACTATAATTGAAACTAAAGGGGGTAACTTACCAATATTTATCTGAGGCATGATTCCTTCATTCCACTTCCTGGGGCTAAGATTGCTCATATTAGCAGATGGATTTACACAAGATTATATAATTTAAATAATTTTTGTATTAGGGAATTATTCTTAATGGTCTGGTTCATGTAGAAAAAAGTGTTGCTGTCATCCTACAATAAAACTTATTTTTCCCTTTTCAAGACTGTTGTGTTAGAGGAGCACTTACGAATGCATCTTCAGTGCTGTTTGACTTTGTGTAGTTTCTGGGACTTGAACGTATCTATTGTTACCATACTATGGGATTATTACAGCAAGAACCTGGTAAGTACATGGATATCTAAAAAACAGAATCACATATGGATAGTCCTCAATTTTTAGCAATTAATTCTGATTCTTCTCTAGCCAAGCTTGAATGTTATCCTGATGTACAACTGACTAGTCAATGACAGTATTCCTAAATTTGCTATTTATTTAGGAAATCATGTTTAAATATAGAAACATTATGGTGGGAAGAGACCTTCAAGATCGTCAAGTCCAGCCATTAACCCAGTACTGCCAGGCTACCACTAAACCACATCTGTAAGCACCACACCTACATGTTTTACATACCTCCAGGGATGGTAATTCCACCGCTTCCCTGGGCAGCCTCTTCCAGTGCTTAACAACCCTTTTGGTGAATAAATTTTTCCTAATATCCAATCTAAACCTCCTCTGGTACAACTTCATTTCTTCTTCGCCTATCGCTTCTTACATGGGAGAAGAGACTGACCCCCACCTCACTACAACCTCCCTTCTGGTACTTTTAGAGAGCGATAAGGTCTCCCCTCAGCCTCCTCTTCTCCAGGCTAAACAACCCCAGTTTCCTCAGCTGTTTTTCTCTAGACCTTCATCAGCTTCATTGCCCTTCTGTGGACAGGCTCCAGCACCTCAGTGTCCTTCCTGTAGCAAGGGGTCCAAAACTGAACCCAGTATTTGAGGTGCAGCCTCACCAGTGCTGAGTACAGGGGGACAATAACTTTCCTAGTCCTGCTGGCCACACTATTTCTGATACAAGCCAGGATGCTCTTGGCCTTCTTGACCACCTGGGCACACTGCTGGCTCCTATTCAGACGGCTGTTTACCCACACCACCAGGTCCTTTTCTGGAGGCACCTTTCCAGCCACTCCTCCCCAAAGCCTGTGGCATTGCATGGGATTGTTGTGACCCAAGTGCAGGACCTGGCACTTGGCCTTGTTGAACCTCATACCGTTGGCCTCAGCGTATCAATCCAGCCTGTTATGGTCTAGCATATGTTATGGTCCATTACATTATGTCAATAAAATTAATTATAATGTATTTTTACTCTTATTTTTCATCAGGACTACTGATTTTAAAATCTTGTAGAAATACTTTGCACATAGTTAGAATGCATTTTGATGTTATGAATTGTGATAGAAAAGTATCTTTGTTTGTGTCAAGGGTTGCATCGTATTGCCTTTGGAATATCAGTATTTATTGTTACTTATAATCTTTTCTGTTTTATTTATTCTTTCAGAACAGCTGCTTTACCGTTCCTTGGCTTGGTCTGAAGGGTCTGGCAAACATCAGCAAAACTTCTTTGTCAATGCTGGAGTTGGTGAAAAGTTGCTGTTGTGAACAGCAGATCCCTGCCCTGTATGAGTCCAGCAACAGTTACTTCATTTTTCTCAGCATTTTGGCAGTGATGATGAAAGAATCAGAGAACAGTGGCGTGCATCCTTGGAAACAAATTAAAGGACGGTATGGCTGCTGTTTACTTTGTCTCATGTTGCAAGAGGTCTAGTCAGTCCAACTGCATGGCCCCTCCAGCCACGTACCAAGGCAAGGGGCAGGGCACTGTGCCCATGAGACAGTAAAGGGATGAAGGATCCAGGGCAACTCATCATTTGAAGGAAGCAGTTGTTCCCTAAGTTTTCTGTTGCCCACTGAGGCTGTGATGGGCTCCAAGAATCACCTTGGCATCTATAGCCTGTGGTGATTTAGTTTGTCCCACAGGCCAGGAATTTGGTGCACTGGCAACTTACGCAGCGGTACAACCCAACTGCCAGACGGGTGATGTAATTAAAGCACAGAAAGTCTGTTTGAGCTGTGTGTAAGCCATGTGTTGTCCAAGAACATGCAGACTGGCTCTTGATATGCCTGCAATTTCATTTATATTTCCATTTTCTTTTTCATAGTTTCCAAAATGTCTCACAATATTTCTTAAGTTTACTTATGAATCCTTAAAACTTTTATTATAGCAATGAGAGTATACTGATCATTAAAAGTGCTAACTTCTGAAAAATTTTTAGATATAGGAGACTCAATTAGTTTTGTTTGATTTTATTAATATTGATAAAATCTTTTGTATGCAAGTCATAAACATATAAAAAATGCACATGTGTATGCACACCTTACAAAGTTGTGTATGTTTCTTCTAAGAAAGAAGGGTTGTCTTGGCTATCAGAAGGCAAAAATATACCTAATGTCTGGACACTTTACAGGTTGTTACAGTCAGTAAAGTTTGGGTTTAAAAATTACTAATAACTACATAGAAACAAATATGTTGTTGGATGGTGAATCATTGTCTTTCTTTAGTTTAGTAATTTTAATTAGCCTGCTGTTTTTACTGCAAACAAATTACACTTACATTTTTGTGCTATTATAGCTTGTTAGTTTCCCTAATTTAAGAGGGGGAATAATAATGCACAACACAGTGTCGGTCTGCTCAGCCAGTATTCATCATTTCTACCTTGAATAAATAAATTATACAAGTAGCAAAATTTAACAGCCTACAGCTATGATTTTGGGATGAACTCTGTTTTCAGCAGCTAACCAAGCATTAATTGATGCATGAAGAACGCAAATGCCTGTCAGTAGTAATTTACTACTAAACAACGTTAATTGAATTTGCTGTAATTTTTGGTGGCTAGATTTTATAACCTCGGCACCATTTCCAACTATTTTTCCGGGTGACAGAATAGGAAAGCAGCACTTACGGTTGTTTAACTACTGTATGTGGAATTTACTTTAAATTAAAGGTGAAGGTTATACCCAAGGTTTTAAACACACAAATCAAAAAGTTAAGCAAGTGATTTTCATCTTATTCCTCTGTTGTAGTAATTATTACATTTATTTATAAGTCCAGATCCAACCAAAGGTTCAGAAAAGACACCTGTGTAAAACCTTTCTGCCTTTTGTCAACCACTTTCAAGTTGCACAGCAGCAGTGCTTCTCAACATCAGCTATATATGACTTGAGCACCATCAAAATTTCTTAATATGTTCCTGCTGGAGAGGGGTTCCTCCCCCAAAACACCTCAGTTTCCCTGTTTTCTCCCAAACGTGTAGTCCACAGTCTACACCACAGTAGGTGAGCGTACAGTTTGGTATTTGTACAGGTACAGACTTTGGCGAAACACTGTGGAGAAAAGGAGCTTTCCATCAGAAATCTTCCTTTCTCATTTACTCCAGTGATGGTTGGGTAGGTGAGCCTTTGATCAAAGCATCTGTGGCAGTATAATGGAAGAACAGAAAACAGTAGCTAAAGGAAGGAGGGTCCTTGGTCTTCTTTTTGGCATTGTCTTTGCACCACATGGAAATAAGGGAGTTTCTAGGGAGCAACTCAGTGTACAGGAATTGTTTGCTGTTGCAAAAAGATGCCACGTGGCAACTTCCTTTCCTAGCAGCTCTCATGTGCTAAATTTGATGAGGTAAAGGTGTGTTATAGAGGACGCCCATCACAAAGTAGAGCCTGCTTATAACATTGTGCTCAACTTTGTACTAGAGGTTGGATAAGGGAGAAGAGTTAGGCTGTACGTGGGGTTGAAAACTCTGTTTTCAGAGTACTGTGTATTAGGAGCAAAAACTGAAACAGCATGTTTGTTCCAGTAGACAGAAGAATAGAAGAGGGGAGGAAAAAGAAGGTATTTAAAACTTAAGGGTTATTGGAAGAGGATAACGGTAAACTGAAAGCATGAAAATACAATTTTTGTCTATTGAGCAAATAGAAAACTACATACTTTAAGAAACTTTATCTTTCTTGGGTTTTTTTTGTGTGTGTGTCTGTTTTTAATGTAGAATTTATTCCAAGTTCCATCGGAGAAGAATGCAAGAGCTGACAGAAGTGGGGCTGCAGAACTTTTTTAACCTATTCCTCATGCTGGCAATTGTTGCAGAGACAGAAGATATAGTGAGTCGAGTGTCGGATCTTTTGGATTTCCTGACTCCATCTGCTGTCACCGTGTCTCAGAGAGCTCTCATCTGGAGAGGTCATTTTGCTTTCCTTTTGATTTATGTTGAGAAGAACATGGACATTAGCGTCCTAGCTGAGAAACTCTCAAATGCTTTCCGTGAGAAGGCAAAGGAGTTTTTAGTAACCAAAAATGACTACACACAGAAACAAAATCTCTGGACTCTACTTTCAACCTACATTGATGGCGTCCAAGAAGTGTTTGAGACCAGCTGCTACTTAAGCCTTTCTGAGGAAAAGTTGCTAAATGATGGCTTTACTATGCTGCTGCCTGCTTGTCGAGGAGCTGAACTGAGTATGGTCCTAAATTTTCTTCAGGTTGTTCTAGCTCAACTTCGGTAAGTTGTTTAGTTAAATTATGGAATAGACTTTTGGTTTTGTGCTTACGTGTAAACTGTAGTTTGTGTTAATTTCTTACTGAAATAGAGTAAAAGGAGACGGAAATCTCTGGAGGACTGTGAATGATATATTAAATTTCAAAATCCTCCAATACTGCATTTAGAATCTTAGAAATGTTTCCTTACGATTTCAGGACATTAGGTTTGACATCTCTGATACTTTGTTATGAATTAGTGGCTCTGTAGAAGGTCATCCAGTTGCTACCATTTCAGACAATACCATCTTCCCTTTGGCAAAGGAAATTTCAAAATTATTATCTGTATGAAATTACTTAAGTTAGGGGGCTCTGGCGTTTGTTTGGTGGGTTGCGGTTTTTTGGTTTTGTTTTGTTCTTTTTTTTCCTTCAGCAAATCTATTCTATTTTTCAGACTCTTCTTTTTTTTCCTCTTTCACCAAGGTTGCAATCAAATACAACAGTTACAGAGATTTAAATATTTGTCTGGGGTTCGATAGGAAGGAAGGAAGTCATATTTTACCACTTTCAAGCAGTTTTGCTTTGATGTACTAGTTCACTTTTCAGCATCCACAGTGCCCTTCAATAAGCATATTTTTTTCTACTGATGCCTTTGAGAAGTAGTCCTCCAGTTTGAAGCCCAAACTGCTTTTTTTTTTTTTATAAGATATTAAGAGGCAGCTATTGATCTGCCATTACTTCAAATGTGCAAGACTGAAATATGTGGAAAGAGCTGTGGAAGAGCGCATAATAGGAATAGTGAGGCCCATATGCAGGATCTCTCTGTAACTAGGTTCTTTGTTATTGTCTAGTAGTTTGACTGCAGCTGTCAATAGCTTATACATCCAAAGACAAGTGTTTTTCAGGCAGTCTTTTGAAAAAAGATGAAGAGCGAAACTAAGTTTAGTTGATTTATTATTTATTATTTCAGTTCAACTGAATGTATTTGCTGGAATAAATTGGAGACTTCAAAAATACTTTGACATATCCATTAGCTAATATGCTGCATTTGTTGTGTTGTTTTTAAAGATTAAATAGGGAGAAATTTGAGGCTGGTGAAAAAAATGCCTATTTAATAACTTAGCATTATTTGGAAGCTTTTGAGAACTTGGGGGTTACAGGAGAGCGTAGAAGTTTGTTATAGACTTTTCAGGTTACCACAGACAAGGTATAGGATGGTATTCGTACCTTTTACAAAAAAGCAGATCTGTTGAAATATTTGAATTATGAAGATGCTCAAATACTAATTGGTGTAAGTGAGATTATTAGACCCTTTTTATTTAACAGTTCTTTATTTCACCTCATATTTATAAATTTGTTTACTGTTATTTACCTATTTTTCCCATATACAGAGAAGCTTAATTCCTTAACATTTATAAAACACTTTGATCTTCAGGTTGTGTGGAACAGGAAAGCATTACTGGTTCTCTCCCCTACTTTGACAGACTCACTGAAAATAGTCCTCTGTTGCTATACAAGTAAAAGGACACTGAAACCACTTTCCTGGTTCAGAGGATTTGGATGACTTTGTGCCAGCCAGTTGTTAAGCTATTACTGGCTTAACCAGACTGATTAGGCCTGGTCTGTCTGCAAACTTGGAAAAGGATGAAATGGTTTAAGGCTCTTTCTTGTCTCTCCTGTTTTTAAAATCCGGACAGATATCAGGTAGTAGGCCTTTCATAAATGTTATTTTTCTGGACACTGCACTCTAATAATTGTATAACTGTATGACAGGGAATTTACAGGTAGGAAGGAAGTGAGATCACTGATTAAAGAGAGAAGCAGCTCCCTCTAGGCTGTTAGGAAATAATAATTTCATGTGCCACTTTCTGCTAACCCCAGATGATGGCTCACAGGAGCATTCTTCAATGCTGATTAAATAGCATGATGAAAATACTGACTTGGTTATTTTAAGTAAATGTCTCACTAGTTAAAGCTTAAAATGTGGAATAGTTTTAGCAGTCCCCTTTCACATACCTCACTGGAGTGCTAGAATCGCATTCCAGGTTTCCCAGTTGCTTTTATTTGAGGATACTGTAAAATGGCAATCTTTCATTTGCAGAGTGAGGTGTAGCCAAAAGCTCTTAATTATAGCTATTCATGCTGCTACGGTTAAGGATCTGTCAGCATTTCCATTATAAACCTTTATTTTCAAGTGTTTGTAACATAGAACTGAAAACTTGCTCTGGGCTAAAACTTGGCATACAAGGTTTTGAAAATGTGCTTGTTTTCTTCCGTTCTGAAAAGGGACCCTCACCTTCACCACTATTACAGTACAGTGTTTTAAAATAACCCCTTCCAGGTTTTTCTTGAAATTTTCTTGTCTGCTAGAGAAGTACTGGTAGCTTTTGGTTGTATTTACCTGTTCTTAGATGGTTTTAAATAACTGGGTTTTAACCACTTTATTATTATAACTGTGATTATTTTGGTGTCCATATATTTAAATAGAACCATGACTTGTCAGGAGAACTAATTTCTATTAGCTTTTGATATGTGGTGACTGAATAATTGGAAACAAGATGCTACTTGCTGGCAATTCTAAGTATTTGATCTTCATAGTGAGATTCAGCATGGAGTGTAAGATTGTATTTTAATACAGAATCCTTTTAAAAAAATATATGTAAAATAAACAGTAAACAATCAAGAAACTTCCGAAAATAACAATGCAAAGCATTTCCTTCCTGTTTACTTGGAGCATTTGGCTTCCAGCTCAAATACAAGTTTTTCATTTATTTTTGGTTTCTGTTCTTGAGCAGTGTTTTAGAATCCTGATTCTTTTCTTCTTTAATGAAAGGTAATGCAGGATGCTTGCCCGTGTGTGCTTTCAGTTGTTCCACATCTCTAGCACTACCCATCATCTGATTGCCTCATGACACAAAAAGAAACCCTAGGTTAATAAAGATACAAGCATTTAATGGATTTGACAGAACTCACTGTAAAAATGGATACAGACTCAGAGAAATCTGCTGAGTACCTGGAAAGAGTAGGTTCTGGCATAGCAATATGCTGTTCTTAACGGAAGTGCTTGAAACATGTTTAAATGTCTTTTATTGTAATCAAGTATTGCCCTGACATGTGCTTTTTCTCATTATCATCATCCTGGCATTTGGGTTTGTAGTGTATTAGCACAGTGTTACAGGATTATAAAATGCAAGTACGTGTCCAGGTGTAAAATCACTGCTGTATTCCAGACAGTTTTGTCTAATTTCAGTTAGGCTTGCCACTGATTCCCATAGGAGAAATGAGAAATACCACAAACCCAATAACATACTAAATGGTTATTTTATTTTGAAAACAATTCTTGCGTATTTATGCCTGATTGTACTGTTCTGCTAGTGTTGAAGGACGTGAAAAGTTAATGAAAATTTCAGTGTGTAAATTTTATAAGCTCTACAGGAATACTAATCAGGTAAACCTGTCTCTAATTAAAAGTTACATTAATAATTGGGCCATGGATAACAGCAGAACTGGATGTTTCTATCTGTTAGAGTGTGTCTAGCCTTGAGGTTGTGAGAGAAATCACGATAGGAATGGATTATCCAGTATATCTTTGCTATGGAAATGTATAGTCATTTGTAATTTTTTTTTTCGTTATACTTGCCATCAAAACAGCCTGTGGGAAGCTTTCCGAGACCAACAGAAGCCTCTCTCCCCCTCTCTGTTACCATGTAAGTCAGCAGATAAGCTCAGGAGGAGAATAGAAAGGTCCTCCCTCCTCCTTTTCTTCCCCCTCAGGGGTTTCAGTGTTAGTCTTTGTAAAATGTGTTTTCTGATGTTGAACTTCTGAAAACTGTATCCAGAAGAGTTTGGAGGAGCATCAGTTTTCTCTTACCCATCTCATCCTGTGAGTACATTTAGAGCTACCAGCTGTGATGCCTTGATAAGCACAGAGGGAATAACCAGAACTGGGAGTCAGAAGAGCTTAGTTTGGCCTTAATGAATGACCATTATCAAGTCATTAAAAGTTGCTGTGAACTTTGTTTACCTATGTGGAAAAAGGAAAGTTCTTCCTTTTCAGCTTCACAACACAGGTCTTATGCTTCGGGAAACAAACCTGCATTACTGTGCTAACTTGACCTGTGGTTTAAAGTATTTTTAGGGTTTTTTTTAAACTTCAGTTATTCCATTATTAAACTAGAGGTTTGAATGAGTGTAAAGAAAATCTAGTCTTTAACTGCTTTAGAGCGTGGGAAGCAAGCACTGCTTTAGAATACAGCAGCATTTTGAGAGGTTTGCTGTGTTTAAATGCATAAAAGTAATTTGTTATCATTTTCTGTAGGAATACTGGATGTGTTCTTAGCTACAGTTGTTGCCTTAAGGTGTGGCTCTGGTAATTAAAACTGAATTTTCTTTTCTCTTTCTCCTACTTTATGTGGGATTTGAGATTTTGTTTTGTTTCGTTCAGGAATTTTTTGGGCATCTAAAATAAGATTTGATACCTTTGTCCCTTGTATTCTGATCTTCAAAGATGAGTAGCTAAAACCAACACATGTTTTGATTGTGTGTCCTCTGCTCTGAAAGTATTACTTTACAAAGGAATGAAACATGATAGTTTGTGCTGGAGCTCTGTACCTAATTGCTTATAGAAAGTTCCTGTGTATGTCCAGCATTGGTTCAGCTTTGCAAAAATATTCACTTCCACTTCTCACTGTCCATTTTCTGGAATTAGTAGATGGCCATGTGAAAGCTGAATAATTTATTAAAATCATTTTTATATCAGTGTTTAAGATGCAATAGAAAAATCGGCCTTAGGAAGAGGGCAACTGGCCCTGGTGAAAGCACTGGAAGGAATGTCCTAGGAGGAGTGGGCTTGGAGAAAAGTAGGCAATGTCAGCCTCATTGCTCTGTACAGCTCCCTAAGGAGGGAAGGTGCAGAGGGAGGGGCTGGTCTCTTCTCCCTGGGATCTGGTGATAGGACATGTGGGAATGGTTCAAAGGTGCTCCAGCGAAGGTTTAGAAGGGGTTTTAGGAAGCACTTATTTACCGAGAAGATGGTCGAACACTGGAACAGGCTTCCTAGAGAGGTGATTGATGCCCCAAACCTGTCAGTGTTTAAGATATGTTTCAGACAATGCCCTTAATAATTTGCTTTGATTTTTGATCAGCCCTGAATTCATCAGGCAGTTGGACTAGATGATCCTTGAGCTGTGAGCAATGTGGTCTAGTGGGAGGTGTTCCTGCCCATGGCAGGGGGTTTGGAACTAGATGACCTTTAATGTCCCTTCCAACCCAAACCATTCTATAATTCTATGATCCTTTTAAGCCCCTTCCAACTGAAAAATTCTATTCTATTCTAGAATCATGTTAAGAACAAACAAACAACAAAAGCTCTCAAAAGCCCTTCTGATTGTTGATGCCCAAACAAAGCCAGTCTTGGTAGCTACCTGAAGCTAAAGAAATTCAAGTTCAGTACTCGGACATCAATCATGAAGATACACAGCTCTGTCCCCTGTGCTAGAGATTGAAACACTTTTCTGTGTTTCATCCGTTGTATCCATTTTATCTATCAAAAATTAATCCACCTATGCTTTCTGTGGCCTACCTGACAGCAGTACAAGACTTACTGTTGTGAAAGAGCAAATTCACCAAAAAAAAGAGAGTAAAATCATACCCGGGTGTACCGAGAACCTGCTGCTTGGGACCCTGCAGTTGTTCAGAGAAATATGTGCATCCTGAAGGACATATAGCATAGATCTGTTTTCTGATCGAAGTGTCTCACTTTTGAAACCATTTTCCCCAAATTAACTTTCCTCTCGGTTTTCCTTCTTTTATTCTTCACACAAGGTGTGAGAATGGCTTTTCATATGGAATATTTTTTTGTTGTGAATGTTAAACAAAGACATACTTTCACCAATAAAAACATTATATGCAAGTAGCCTTCTAATCTCTTAATTTTGATTGTTTCTTCGTTACCTTACAAGATATATATTTCTTCTCTCTTTAGGATATCTCTTGTCAGATTTAAGGCTTATTTAAAATGAACAGAAAGCTGAAGCAATTTTCTTTATTCCATTTCAGTCTCCTAAGGCCTATTTCCCCCTGGTGAGCTCATAGCAACAGGGGGGTTTAAGGGAATTCAGCTTTCTGCAAATTAATGTCTCACATCATGAAAATTCAGGACTTTTTTTTTTTTCCCTATATCTTGAAAAAGTAATACAGTGAGTGTGAGTATTATTTCTTGCCAGCGGGTGGAAGATGAATGATTTTGTCACAGTTTTACTGCTTGATGAGCAGTGTCCTGAGGGTCAGGCTTAAGTCTGTGTCACTATGCTGCTCATTACTCTTGAGCTAAATAAGGGCTGATTGGATCTAAATTGCCTAGCACATGGGCCGCAGATGAGCTCAGTGAGTAGGGGATGACCTGCTATTCAGGCTGGGAGTAACCCCGGTGTGCAAATGCTGCATTAGAACACCGTGGGAGAATGAGAGGCTACCGACCGCTGCCAGCAAAAGAAATCGAAATGTAAAAACTCTTTGATGCTGCAGTGTTAGAATTTGAAATGTAGGAAGTGACAGGTTGATGGTACTTATCAGCTTTGGCTGGATTAGAGAACAGTGTCATCTTGCTTATATAATGACAGAAGAATGAAGCTAGCTCCCAACTACTTTGTGGTGCAGAGCCGCTGCTGTCAGAGTCAATGCTGCCTCCTACTGACAGCCTGTGCAGAAGGATGGGAAAGCGATGGATCGCTGGCTGGGGCCAGCGTTCTCAGCCTCTCTAGCATAGCCAAGTGCACTCTCTGCCCATCTATTCCCATATCTTTCTGTTCTCTCAGCAGAGAATCGCAACCCTGATTGATAAAATGGCAAGTGTACATTTTGGGACAAGAGCAAGCCACTGCCGTCTTGAAGAACAATTAGATGAGTCATCTACGTGCGCTGAACTATACATGTGCATCTCTGCTTCACTGAAATTATTTCCCTTTGTACTCTCTCCATTGCTAGCCCCTGTGAAAGGAGGTGATCTCTGGAGAGGAGACTTAATTTGTGCCTGCGTGCTTTAAAGGAAGTTGACCTTTAAAGAGGAGAAAAAAATCTGAACGAACTCGAAGGAGAATCCTTATGCTAACTGAACACAGGAATATACTTGTCTTAATGGAGGGAAATGAAAAGCAAGCAAAACACCAGCCAGGTGCTGAACACGGCACAGACTGTAGTAGTTTGTACAGTTCTGAAAGATTCACTTCAGTGGTACAGTAGAACACGCCTTTGGGTGTTGTTCTCCCCACCTCCATCACTAGTGCTTTGGAAACAGAGTAATAGCTACAATGATGATAAATAGTCAGTTGCTTCATTTTTTCCAAATTCGTTTCAGATTCTGCAGCTGACAGCTGTAACCTACCAGCATCAGCTTCTCCTACTACTAACTTATGGGACTACCTCATCAGCAAAAGCAATTTGGTGCTCTCATGAAACCAGTGGGTAAATTAAGAGAAGGGATTAATATATTCCATGTTTTCAGTTTACTGTTTTCTATTTTCCTGTTTTCTGGGTAAATACTATTTGATTCTTCTTCCCCTGGGATGCTTTTGCTCATGATGACATTTCTTCTGGGACATAAAACAATTTCCAGTTTTCTTGTTTCTGGGTATCATAACAAAAGAGGAAAAGAAAAGGAAACAGCAGCCTTACAAATACAAACAGTTTTTCTGTAAAATGGTGTGAGTCTATGGGAATGAGAGAGAAGATTATCATACAGAGTGCAATTAGTGTGAGACTTCAGTCTTAGTATTATCAGTTTTTAATGGTATCACCTAAGATCACTGAAAAGGAGGAACTGTTTATCCCAGCTAATTGTAGTGGATGAAAAAGAGTTTATCTGAGTTCATATGTGGATGAAAATTATAGGATATTTCTCTGTGTTCAAATGGAAAGCAGAATGAGAATTTAAAACTACTTTGATATTTTGGAAAAAGATCATTAACAAGAGGAAATAGTGAAGGCCAACTACTGAAATTAGGATGGAGACACGCTAACACAAGATATGGAGTGCTTGGTGTGGCAGCCTTACTGCCAAAGTATGAGGAGGTGGAATGCACCATGAGGTGAGAGAAACAAAGGGAATGTCCACGTCTGGGCTTGGTTAAAGTGAGGTAGCTACCATAGCTGTTTCCACATGTATCTGTCCTCTCCTTGCTTGTAGACTTTGCTGCCCACTCAACGCAGATGGCTGCAGGGTCCGGTATTGTCCCTGCACTAGCACAGTTTCTGCCTGGCCTAGGGAGGAAAAGCAAAAATGTTTGTGAATGGTAATTCAAATGGATTCCCTTGTATCATAAAAAGGGATTGTGGCGTGGGGGTGGTACTTATGTTTTCACCTCTACTTACATGGATATTTATTTACATAAATATTTAAGTGTCTGTAAAAAAATTGGAAATTTGATGGAAATCTGTTGGCTAACTTTTAACACTGAATTTCTCATATGCACACAGCCTGTATGATATTAGGAAGCAGGACTTACTGTGACTCTGCTTAAGGAAAAAAAATAAATATTATTGTGGGATGTATTAATAAAACTCCTGCAAGTGAAAGAAGCTGCTTATTCTGTCTTCAGCTGTAATTCTGTATGCAGTTGTGAACGTCAGTTTCCAACAAAATTAATGAATAAATTGAAAATTGGAGAGAATCACAAAAGAGAATGATAAGAGTAGGAAGTTTGACAGAACTGACTTTAGCTAGGAAATGTTGAAGGGAGACATGCTAGAAGTTATCCAGTAATCAGAAGGACATTGCAAAGGATACAAGTTGTCTGTTCTCCATGCCATTGAAGAAGGAATTTGGCTTAATTTGGTGCAGAGATTTAGTGTGATTATTTAGAACAGGCCACAAATGTCAACCCATTGGCAGGCTGCAAGAAAGTGTTGTGGAATTGAATTTTTTTTCCTTTTTAGACAATGCATTAGACAAACATTTGCCACGGGGTAGTCTTTGTAAGCTTACCAGATTGCTGAGATGAGCTCCTGAAATTACTCTGGAGATGCTACCCAGCCCCTCACTTAGGTTTCTGTGATTTTATGTTAAAGAGTGCTCAATGATTGATTAGCAGCTGGTGATTGATTACCAAGGATGCTTCCTAAACAGTATTCTGTGCTTTTCCTTACAGAGCAAAAGTTCACTGAAATCAGAAGGTAAAGAAACAGTACCTGAAACTGTAATCTGCCATAAAATTTAACTTTGAAAATCTGACATTCATTTTGATTTGTAGTATCTGCACTCTTTAATTTCCCCGTTCTGTTGGGGGTGGGGGGAAGTTGAACCTGTTTAGTGCTTCTGTACCGTACTAGTCTTGGAACTTCTGGGGTGAGAGTGTGGAGGTGGCTCGTATTGCATACATAACACAGTGGCTCTGCTGAAGAGGGTGCTGGGTTTCCCGTGGTTTTGTGTTCAAGTCTTGAAATCTGTCTAGAAAACTACTTTGAAAATGCCTTTTTAGACATTTTCAAAAGAAAGCTAATTGATATGGGGCATGTACATGTGCATTGTCATGTTTTATTTGGCTTGGAGCAAGTCCAAGTGCCGTTAATTGCCAGTTGCCTAAGTGTTCTAGCTTTCATTCCAGTGGTACTAAACCAGGGAGAGTGAAAATGTGGCTAATGTGAAATGAGCCTGAAAGAGTAGGCCACTTTATCCTTCCTGCAAGCAAAATGGAAAGAACAGAGTCCACGATGTGGGCGTCGTGCATCATCCCATGTTCTTGTGGGGCTCCCTTTTTGATGTTACTGGGAGGAGCAAGTATAGAAAATGTAAAAGCAGTTTGTGATTTACTTAGTTCTCTGATAAGCTGAAGGGACGGTCTATTCTTCCCTCTCCACGAGGCCCTGTTTATCTCTAATTGGGGTTAATTAAAGCCGTAGGGCAATGCTGAGACCCTGCCAATGGCTGGAAGGTACAGACATAATCAAGGCTGCAGCCCCTCACTGTAGGGAACAGAGGTAACCGTGGGCTTGTCGCAGGCTCTGATAATACAGCTGTGCTAGTGCTTTCTGCAAATACATGAGTGAACTTTTTTTTTTTGTCAAATAGTTCTGTTAATTTATTAATTTCTGGCTGTTATCAAAGCGTGGTAGGAAGTCTCTGGTTTAACACGTGTGCTTGTAGATCCATGTTAAGACACAGAAATCTTCTGGTTCTCTCTATGGTAATGCAGGGACTACACAGGCAGCCAGGGCAGCCATTATGCATGCAGCGGGAGCCTTTGCTGCAGCCGGGGATGTATGTCATCTTTGATTGAGGGGCAGGAGAAGGGAGGAACAGGCAAGTACACATGTGCTTGCCAGGACAATGAGGTTTTCTTTTACTGCTTCTTTGCAGTCTTGTTTTCCTTGCAAAAAGTCAACCGTGATACTAAAAGCACATGTTTTCATTGGCATTCTTTGTTTTCCTGGATAAGAATAGATTGATTAGCTATTGGAGATGTGCATTTGAAAATACTTCAGTAAGTGTTCCAGGTATCTGCCTAAAATATTTTAAAGCTGCTGAAGATTTGCTCCCAGAGTATTCCTCTAATTCACACCACACCTATGTATTCAAGGGTATTTTACAACATCTTGGAAATACTGTGTGTACTTGTTCAGTGTGTTACATTTATGTGGAGATTTTTATTACGTGCAATGATGACATCAGGAGGTAAACCACTGTGACCATCTCTTAAATAATAATTAACTGTAGCACAACCATGATTATCCAAATGTCACAGGGAGAGTGAATATATTCAGGCAATCAAGGGATTTTACAATGTAATTATTAGACACTGGGGAGACTTGACCTTGTTTAGGGTAACAGGGAGCTATGGTTAATTGATGTTAGGATAATCAAACTTTCACTGTTTCATTATTCTGGGACCCTAGGCTTTGCAAGAAAATGTGTGCTTGTGCTTAGAAAAAAAGACACCTCAAACATACAAAAGTATAAGCCTAAAAGTGGATCTTGAGGTGTGCTTGCATTATCTTGCTGTACTGAATTACTGCTATAAGTGTTGAGAAATAATTTATATTGTCTGCAGATCATCTCCATTTTACATGACAGTGAAAATTCGATACATCATGCTTCTGAGTATTTTGTAAACGTGTCTATTTTCCCAAGACATCAAAAATTACTATTTTTTTCCAAGTCAAGCTGAAAAATTGAAGGTTTTTTCCTGCTCCAAGAAATTTTTGTTGTTTTTTTTCTCAAAAGAAAACCCTTTATATGTGTACAGTCTGAGCAATACAACAGAAAATGCAGTCGATACAGTCCCCCTGAACTTTCATTGTCTTCTCCAAGTTTAGAGCATGAGGGCATAACACAGAATTTCATTTCATTAGAGTTCATTATGAAAGGGTTTCCACTGCACTGCTGCCAATACTGAACCTCTGGAATTTCTAATAACCTGCCCCCTGGAAGATTTAAAGATTAAGTATAGCATTGACACTGTCTTACTGAAAGTTTTGCTCTCACTCTTTCTTTTTTTTTTTCTCCTCTCTCCCTTCCCCCCCCCCCATCCTTGAAACAGAGTAATTTCTGAAAACTCTTCAGCAATCCTATCTCCATGTAAATTAATACTGTAAATTGTGCTGCTAGTGAGGGTGGAGGGAGTAGTAAGAGTGGGTGGGGGGAGAGAAGAATTAAAATTATTCCAATAAATGGTTTAATTTATGCCTCAGCAGTTAAGCATGCTCCTGGTTAACAGAAATACCCTTCAGCTACACAGGATTTGGGAGGGTTGGAGGGCACTCATTTGCACATAAATAGCCATTAACTGATAAATTCCCAGAGGTCTCCTGTTGCATGCTAGTGGTTCTGACCTACTTAGCTAGCTTAAATTTGTTTTACAGAATTATTATAATTCCATCCTTGGTACTTAAACTTTGTGATTAATGCATGCCTCACAATACAATTAAAGTATAATTACACAGTTTTACAGTTTGCTATCATAGTGTTATTATTATTACAAAGAGCTGGATTTTGCAAATATTAGAAGAATTAGGGTTCTGATACCCATCACTTTGCTGTTATTAAGTGATTATGTTAAATGGGACCCCTTTATGTCTGAAGAATGAAGTGGAGAGAAGGGAATCATTAACTAACACATCAGATGGTTTCTAAGTGATTGAGGAAGAGATGTGTGGTGGGGTTTTTTACACATCTGTAGACGATAGGTGCAAATACCTTTTGTTCATCTTTGCCAGCTGCCTATGACGTGCTCTAGCACATCTGTGCTTCAGTGCTTAAAAAAGTTTCATTCTAAACATTGCATCTCTGTATTCTGTTAAAAATCATTTGCATGTGTTAAACATCTGATTTTATTATACCTCATTGGAGTTTTTTACTACAGGGACAGTGTTTTTTCATACTTTTATTAAAAACATTAATGGCTAGATACAGAGGTCCAGTAGATCTGTGTAGTGTAGTTGAGGATGTGCGTGCAAAGATGATACAGATCTTTCTCTTGTACTGTGTGAAATCAGAACAGTTCTCTGAGAGGGATCCTCTGTCTTTTCAGTTTGTGTGCGTGAATCTATTGTATATTTATGCTGGTTGTGAATAACACTAAGTCACAAACAGTGCTATTTTTACCTTAATTTTAAGGGTTAGCTGCTCTCCCCTATTTTTCTACTGAAGCTTAGTTCTGTGGCTGCGGTTAATTCTTCAAGGGGTGATCCAAGAGTCACTAATGTTACTTATGTGACTCAAAAATCACTGCCGTATGACATAATTCTTAAATCTTTTATTTTGCCAGTGCAACTGCACCAGAAAGATTAGATCTTTACATTAACATTAAGCACAATTAGTAAATCAAAGCACTAAAAAATATTTTTCAATAGTATTTCCATATTCCAATTTAAATTACAAATCAAGTTTTACTTTCTTTATATGTGAGTACATGTTTTATTGCCGACTTTGCTAGTGAGAAATGGAGCGGTTGACATATTTTCTGAACTACTCTTTCTGTTCTTCTAGAGCTCATAAGGTTACACATTTTTTTTTAGCTATAACCGCACAGTGGAAACACCAAATTGTGTACGGAAATCAAATGCTGTACCCTCAAGTCTTATTAGATCCAATATCTTGGATTGAATTTTTGCTTAGTTTAAAATGACCTGTTGCTTTTGTGTTTTTCTGGGGGGTTTTGTGTGGTGGTTGGTTTTTTTTTTTTTAAGTTTTGCTATTAATTTCTTTAACAGTGAAAATATTTCTTCTTTTTAATTCCAGAGAATACAAAGAGTGAAAGGCAAATAGAAATCTTTTTCTTAAAATTGCTACTTTCACATTTGTAATTTTAGCCTGTATTTATGCTACTACAATGATACAATCTCGGCTTTCACTATTATCACTTGCTGTCAATGAGCTCAGAAAACATTGGTCATTATTACTGATGCATGGAAGCACGCGAGCAGGTAGGCAGTAATTATGCTTGGAAGAAGTTACTATATTTCAGGGCTTCCTACTTGAATATTCGTGAACTGGTTTTATTTCCAGTCTTTAAAAAAAAAATACTGCATTGAAGTGATTTAAATCATTCTCGTGTGGCACAGCAAAAACGCAAAGGCACATTACCAGAAAGAAATGGTCAGCAATAAGAGCTGTTTTGCAAAGTTGGCTTGCAACATCTACCACACTATATGGAGAAAACAGTTATTCTGTAATAATAAGACTAATGAATTCAGAAATCCATTGATTGAACTGGCTCTGGGTAGATTATGTGCAGGCTCGCTTCAAGGAGAGGAATTTATGAAATGTTTGCCGCATCCAGCAAGCACTGCTGCTATAATACAGCTGCCTCCTCAGTGGTTTGCTTTGATCCTGTGGAATGAAAGGACAGGAGGATCAGCTCAGGTCTAAATGAGATTACAGCTGGTTCGGCAGCTTATCTGGTCTAATGCCAACTAGTGTGGCTTTGCACGTCCTAAGGGGTTTACAACAGAAACTGTTTATTGAGTATCATCGGTTTACTCAACACAAGCAGGCTAATCCTTCCCAGCCTCAGCATGTTGTAGGATTGTGCGTGAGCCAAACCAAAAGCTGGTGTAGCCAGAGCCTCCAGAGCCCTTTGTCTCGCTTCCTATTGATTTTTTTTTTTTTTTTTTACCTGTGTTAAAGACAGTAAAAAATAAAACCAATAACCAGCCCTATTGTGAGCAAAAGGTTAATCTGACCTAAAAATCTTACAAAAGCATCCTTTAACCCTGGAAGGTATGGTAGCCTTTCTCTGATTTTTCACTCAAGGGATTTTCTAGTTTAAGGTTTTGAAGAGCAAAACAGGAAAAACAGCTCAAACATTTAACTCTATGTCTTGTCTTAGTGCTTTTTATGTAAAAACATCAGAAAATGCCTTTATCAGCTACTTTCTCAAAAAAAAAAAAAACCCAAAAAAACTAGGCAGGTGCATCTTAAGGAGATCAAAAAAGTACCAAACAGGCCCATAGAAGCAGAATGTTTTAAAAAAGATGTGCTGCAAGTTTTTAAACAACATTCCTTTCTGTTTTGATACAAAATTCAATGGAATATTAGATGTAATAATATTTTATTAAGCATGTTTCCTGTCCAAGGTGAGTCTTTTTTGAAAGATATTTCAGCATGTGTCAGATTATTATAAATTAAATGTTTCTTACAGTATAAAGAATAGAAGCTTTAGGAAGCCTTGCAGAATTGTAGCAGTACATTTGCACTGAAAAGAAGCACCGTTAAGTTATTGAATCGGCATTGTTGGAATTATGCAGGAATATAGTAGATACCTGTATTTGTGTACTGTACATATTATTGACAGTAATTAAATCAGTTCTGCCATGAGGCAGGGAAGAGAATTTGGTGACACACCTGTCTGTCATCGATTGCGTGTGGCAGACTTAAACTTGGAACTGTTTTGAAGACCGTTGAATATTAGTTGAAAGAAATAGACAGCAGTAACTTGAATTGTGAATGGCAGTTTTCTGTTTACTTCACCTGATTGGAATGCGTGTCTATTTTAAGCTATATGTAAGCAAAGAAGTTGCCATGGATACCATGGAGGCATTATGAGTATTGTGTGGGGAAATTGCTAAAAATGATGTTTAACGTAAAGTTGAACTTTGCTCATACTTAAGCCTAATGGACAGGATGTGTGCAAGTTTAAAATGTAGTATTTATCCAATCACTTGTGTTTTATCAAATCTGGTCTTAAAGCAATAGGTTTCTCTCATGTAGTATTATACTTTTAGCACATTTGGAGATAAAAGCTATTGTTGGTGATTGCTTAAAGTCTCTTTGTTCAATCATCTGAACAGTGCAAATCAAAGCATTTTGTCAGACTGTGAGAAGTTTTGCCTTGATAATGCTTCCCGCACATGCAGGTCACCAAATAAATTATGTGCACGGTTTTACAGCGTAGCTGGTGCTGGAAGTTAAATGGATGCCCAGTGGTAGAACTCGTAAAACAGTTTCCTGTTAACGCAACCAGGCAGAATTGACATTGTTGATGATAGCTTTGATCTAATAAACTGTCCATTCTAACAGTGATTTTTTTACTGTGTTTTGGAAGGGATGAGGATAAAAGTATAGCAAGCCTACTGTTCTTCCTGGATCACAGAAAATGAGCTCTACAGTCTGTATTACCAAATGTTGGGAAGAGTGTTAGTAGGGGATGTTTTGTACCCAAAGTAATCTCCTTCACTAAAAAGATGTATTACATGAGTAGCATTCTTCACCACAACAGATAGTCCATAAAGAACAAAACTGATTTTTCAGGAAGGAAATAAAATACTTAGTTTTGGAATTTGGAAACGAGTTACTTCATTATCTTGAGTACGAGTTTGCCTGCCTTCCAAAATCTGTTTTCTCTCTTGGAGAGAAAGATATTCCTAAACCACTTACAGTATATGACTCCCAGCAGGTTGCTAGAGAGTATCCATATGCATATAGTTTTTGATTTCCTGCAAAGGCAGCTAGAGGAGCTGGAGCAAAAGAGTTTCATTTTTAAAAAGAAAAACTTTATCTGAAACGCAGTTCCTCTCTCTTCTGGTATTGTTCTAAATTAAGAGAAATAGGCAAAACTTGAAGTATTTTTTCAGGGTTCCTCCTGAAAACCTACAATATGTTACACATGTAATGGTAAGACAGGTGTGTTGCTGGGAATCCTAGAGAGCCAGAATGTTTGAAGAGGTAACTGGGTAGTAGTGCTCTTTTTTTCTTCGCCACATTTGGGGTTTATATTTTGGTATTATTCCTTTAGTTCCAGTCAGGACTTTGTATTGCTATTCTCAGAGTCCATTTCACATCTGCTCAGATTGGGAAATTTCAACTGGGATGGCACCAACTCAGCACTTTAATTTCTGCGGCCAGAATGGGCATTTTACCAGTTTGTCTTCTTGGTACTTGAGTCTGGGTGAGAACATGCTCAGTGAGAGAAACTGCATGTCTAAAGCTTAGGCTAGATAAAGGGAAATATTTGAGAGAGATGGTGAAGTTGATCTCAGTGGATTTGTTGCAAGCAATTTGCCAAACTTGTTTTTTCTTAGCTTGGCTAAGATGATTTTTTTTTATGACGTTTATATGGCCATAAATATAAAAATATCTCAAATTATAAACTTTTCCAAAGTGATCTTTTTTTTTTTCTGAATGAAACATCATGAGTTTAAACAAAGATCCACTTTAGTACAGAATGTGGGTGTCTGTTCCCCGGTGTGGGGAGTCCAAAAGGACTGGGAATCCGTTGGGTCTATAATTTGTAAGGATAAATCGGTTTAAGGCCAACCTTTTAAGATTTCAGGGTTTTTTAGATATCTTTACTGTGTGGAAAAATTACTTCTTAAAAGATCTAAAAAATATCTTGCAGAAGTTATAAACCTGTCCCATCATTATAATTCTCTACCAACTGATGTTATCCTGATCTCATAGTCCCAGGGAAGAGCTAAAGGCAGGAATTTGGAAATGATTGTACTTAAAAATGGATTTCTGTACTGTTCTTTCAGAACCAGGTGATTGGCATTCCAGCCACACTGCGTGGTTATAATTTCTTGTGCAATTTTTTTGCAAGCAAAAGACAGTAAGGAGTTAGTAAAAAAGGCTTCGCTTGTAAAAATTTCAGAAAATTTGTTGTTGCAGAGTCTGAGCTATTGTGTAGCTGTAGACAGCTATACTTCATTGCCCTCCTGGTGTTCTAAAAGAATGTCTTTCAAGTAAATTATGTTATATCAGTAAGCAGTGTATTGGGTTCCCAGTACAAGGAAAACATTGAAATACTGATTTAAGTCCAGCAGAGGACCACAAAGATGATCAGGGGGCTGGAGCAAATGCCTTATGAGGGGAGGCAGAGAAAACTGGGTTTGTTTAGCCTCAGAAAAAAGAAGACTTGGGTAGGAGGTGGCAAGGGGGAGAGTATCTCATTGTTTTCTATGACAATCTACTAGAGGGGTTTATACAGACCCTTCACATAGATATCTAGTGGTAGGAAGCAGTGGACTGAGATTGTAATATAGGAGGTTTTTATTAAATAAAAGGATAAAATTTTCATGGGATAGTCAAACATTAGAAAAAGTCTCTGAGTCAGGTTGTAAAATTTCCCTCCTTAGGGTTATTCAAGACTAGCCTTGCTTTGAGCAGGTATTGGACCACATGACCTCTAGAGATCCCTTCCAATTTAGATTTTTCTATGACTCTAGCTCTTACAAAAACCAACCAACCAAACGAGACCACAAGAAAACAATCACTCTGAACCACAAAAGAAAAACCCAAACCCCTAAACTAAAACCAGGCAAACAAAAATCCTATTTAACATGCGGTTTCTAGAAGATGACAAATTTTAGAAGTTTTACTCTAACAGAAATCTTTGGAAGATACCCGTTTGTGATCTGCAGTTTCTATTACTAACATAACTGAAATCAGAAGTGCTCATTTTTTCAATTCAGCATTGCTACTTTATTTCAATTTGGCAGGTAACCTGGCATTCTGATTCTCACTATGAGATATGTTCACATATGACTCACTTTATAATGGTGCGGAAGGTTTCCATATACCTTCATCAAGGTTTGAGCCATCAATGTGCCCTTGTTGCTGTTGTCCTATGCTGGCAGAGCATTGCCAGCATGTGGAGGTAGGTGATCCTTACCCTCTGCTCAGCAGTGGTGAGGCCACACATGGTGTACTGTGTCCAGTTCTGGGCTGCCCAGTGCAATAGAGGCATGGACACACTAGAGAGAGTCCAGCAAAGGGCCACAAAGGTGATTAAGCATCTGGAGCATCACTCCTGTGAGGAAAGGCTGAGAGACCTGGGACTGTTCAACCTGGAGCAGAGAAGGCTCAGGGGGATCTTATCACTGTATATAAATACCTGCAGGGACGATGCGGGGAGGACAGAGCCAGGCTCTTTTCAGTGGTGCCCAGTGACAGGACCAGAGGCAATGAGCACAAACAAACACAGGTTTCCCCTGAACATCAGAAGACACTCTTCCACTGTGAGGGTGACCAAGCCATGGCATAGGTTGTCCAGGGAGGTTGTGAAGTCTCCATCCTTAAAGATATTCAGAAGCCATCTGAAGATGGTACTGGGCAACAGGCTCTAGATACCCCTTCTTGAGGAGTATGGTTTTACCAGGTGACTTCCAACCTCAACCATTCTGTGATTTCTCAGTAAGAACGGAGAACCTGGGTTTTGTACTCAACGGCATGTGTTCAAGGCATGACTGTTGTATATAATACTAGGGTGTTGTTTGATGTTCAGCATCTTTTTAGGACTTTGAAAGCAAAGAGTTCACTCAGAAGGTCTTGATGGGTTTGAGTGGATCTTTCTTTTGAATATTTTGAGGAAAAGCTGTCTTTAACAGGGAGTAAATGGTGCTAAATCAAGCTTATTTGCTGTGACCCTTGAATCTCTCCTTGTAATTCCATCCTGCTTTGATGGCAAGAAGGAAGAGCTGTCGTGGAAGGTTGTTAAAAATGATCTTATGTACCAGCAGCGATTTGCTGTTTCCAGCTAAAAAAACATAACAGCTAACACTGCCTGTTCCCTATATGATAGATGTTCGCATTTATGTTCCTAATAGGCTATGAATAAAGATCATCTGAAGTGATCTAGACTTCCTGTTCCTTCAAATATAAAATACTTTGGAAACCAAATTAGGCTTATATTAAAAACAAAACAAAACCAACAAAAAACCACAACAAATTCAGTCCCTGTAATCTAAAGTTACAGAAATGTAATTACAAATTCTCAGTAGTCTCCTGACAAATCTTTTATACAAAAGGTGACCCCTGTTTAAAACAAAAAAATGAACAAAACCCTCTAAACCAAAGGGTGAAGCGTCTTTGCAGTCGGGGCTTATCAAAGAGCTCCCGATGGCTCCTGCAAGTTCCTCTCTTTCCCCACCCCTCACAGTGGTGAATAGTGTGTTTTGTGGTTTTCTTTCACAATCTCATCATGTGAGGTGATGTGCCTGCAGACCCTGCCCTCATGACTGAATGTCTGCTTCTTCAGTCCTGCAATGAACATACTTTGAATCCTACAGTGGGGAAGACTTAGCTTTAACGGGTGGGGTTGTGTGGTGCACAACTCACTAGCAGCTCTGAGAGGACCCTCGCAAAACAGCACAGGAGAGGCTGAGGCACATTTGCTGTTCTGAAGTTTTGCCTGTGGTACAGGACTTTATTGGGGAATTTTGTCTTATTTTAATCAAAACTAATTGTAATGTCAGTCTGTTACAAAGATTGCTATTCAAAATAAGGCTTTTAAGAAGTTAAATGGAGCTATTTTCAGTTCTGTGAAATAGCAGTAGTTTAGAAATATAATACGATCGAGATTTTTTTCTATGTATGTGAACTAAAAAATGGGAAAACAACAAGCTTAGGATAGTATTAGTTTCAAATGCTGCCTGTCCTTTTTTTTTTTCTTTATTTTTCTCTATTTGTTCCTTCGGAGGATTAAAAACTTCTGCATCTGACCTATGCTGAAAGGCCACTTTGGCAAATTTTTAAGTGTTTTTGGTTTTTCAATGTTGTTTCTTGAAAGAACTGAGCGCTGTTCAAAGCAACAAGATGATGACTCAGTGCCTTGAGCAGGGCAGAATCCAGCATGGAGGTCTTAGCTGAGGTCTGTGAACGGCTGACCCCTGCTGCTGAAATAAGTACCTGGACTGACTCCTGGAACTTGAGATTTTGGGACAGTAGAAGGTCACATGTGATTATGTGTTCAAGTTTACACTTTGCTCTAAAGATAGAAAGGAAATGGTGATATTAACATATGCCTGTGTAGTGCAGAGGAGAAGCTAACTTGGCTGAATACCAGTGAAGGTAATGAAGGAAAATTGCGTTTGGACTCAAATTAGCTGTCTTTTTTTCCCAAGGCTGTTCCATAAGCTGAAATGTGAACTAGTTGCCCTGAATTAACACAGGTTGTGTTGTCTTTGCTGCTCTTGCAACCTTATCTTAGTTAAATGTGGTTAGGAAAAGACAACAGATCTCTGGCACAAATTTGCTAGGGTGGCTGAAGCAGATGTAATATTCCTTCCCAGCAGACCTAGGCAAAACAGGCTAGTGCTTTGTTGCTTGCATTTAAATTATGGTCATAACAACTTGTCTTTTCAGTGGTGTAGTTAAACCCTTTGAGAAGGGTTAAGGAGAAAGTGCTAACTAATATTCTGCAGCTCTGAATGTTTGGCTTTTCGGTACCTTTGTGCTTTAGGGTTGTGCATCTGTTCCTGTCAATATCTTTACTTTGTCTTTGAGCATAGTAGAGATGTTGGAGACTACTTGTTCTCCCTATATATTTTTAAAGTATTACTGAGCACACACAACATGCTGTCACAGGGAACACGAGGTTCTCTATTACTGTGCTTAGGTAGAGAGAAGATTATATTAAACTCAGTAACCTTGCTGAAACCCCTTTGTACATCACTGCTGTATTGATAATCTTCACATGATTCAGCTGCAGCTGAAAACCTTTTATTCACAGCATTAACGCTTTCCATCCCAGTGAAGATTAGAATCTTTGATATCAGGAGATGAGGTCTTTGATGTGCAGATTATTTATTTATTTATTTTTAAATTATTCATGTGGTCCTGCACTGGGGCATTTCTTCACCTGGGCATATACATTGAATGCTCATCAAGCCTAACCATTCAGAATGGGTAAAACAATTTATTGACGAATGAATTAGCAGTTAACTAAGGGACTGTTATGCTGTTTGATTGCTTACAAAATAGTGAATGCTTTAGGAAAATATTTGTGTTCTGAAAGAAATCCAGGTTAAGATTTCAGAGTAATTAAAAAAAGATTTCTTAGTGTTCCACATCTAAAAATAAACAGTATTACCTACAAATCAGTAGCTTGAAGGAGCAAGATAAGATGTGTTGACATTTTGTATCTGTGATTAGTGCAGACCTGTTAATGAACAGCTTTCCTCTAAAATTTAAAGTTAAATGCATAGAAAATCATTGGAACTTATTGCCCTGTCTTCATTATTGCGTGTTGTAGAATCACAGCTTGGAAAGCTATATAAAGAATGCTGGTTTTTATTTACTTTCTATGTCAAAATGTAATGCAGTCAAATGCTTCTAATTGTGCAGTTGATAGACTTACTTGTAGAAGATACACAAAACCCCAAACAGAAATAGTCAAAAATAGAATTGGTTGTGAGAAAGAATCAAAGAGCTAGATTCCCTAGCCGTTGATAGAATAATTATTTATTGTCAACTTGCATCGTCAGTACTAATGCACTTATGGGTAATGTGAGAGAATGTTGCTGCTGCTATACTTGCGTTGTAACATTTAAAAGGATCTGTCATGTTTTCCCCACTCTTTCCTGTGTTTTAGTGAATATTCCAAGTAATGCCTGAGAAATGAAACTTGGCTTTAGACTTCAAATTGCTAAAAGGAAAAAGGTAGTTGTTCAAAGTGGTTAACTGTACTTAAAATATTTGTTTCTTCAAAGAGCTTTATGTAATTTCCAGAATAAGTTTTGTAATGAGTAAGGATCGTTTACTCTGCTTATATAAACTGTCACATTAGAAGCCTCTTAACTGTTAAGTATGTTCTGTCAATGATCTACTAACAATAGGAATATACTAGGCTCTTCCACTGAGATTTGAAGATTTATACCATCAATGGAAGAATTGGAATGGCTCCATTTAAACCTACTCTATCTTCAATAGAAAAGAGTATGCGATCTGCTTCTACTCAGACAGCGACTGATGTGTGGCAAATTGAAAGGATCTGTAGCCTTTTTTATTTTGTTAATAGGCATTTTTTTTAATTAAGGGCACATAATGCAAAATACGTTTTAGGATGTTTGAGGGCAATGTTTTCCTGATGGGTGTGTGGGAAAAACAGAAAACAGTATGATTAGGATTTTTGGGTGGAAGAAGGTAGAGTGTCTTAGCCATGGTTAGCTAATGTTTTACAGAGAAGCTGTCGTAATTGAAATGCTGCCTTAAAGTCTGTGTGTGTCTCTTACAGCATAAGCTATACGCCCTGGTATTTTTATTTCTCCCTCTCTCTGTATGTATATCCATACGCATATATGAACAAGTCCTTTAAAATTATGGTCTGAAGCACCTCAGTCCTAGAGTGTTATGGTGATTTAGGCCTCTTCTGACCTTTTCCTCCTAAGCACTAGGGCATCTGCCTACCTGACAGCTCTGTTCAGATGAGCTAGGAGTATACTAGAACTTGGATGATTCCTGCTTCCTCTCAAATGGTGTAGGGGTCATCCAAGCTACAGTGGTCTGATGACCTACAGTAACAGGCCCAGCAACTTGTTTGGCACATAAAGCATGCATGTCTTGTATAACAAACCACTCTTGCCTCCTATGTGGGAATTTGTCCACTCGTAGCCTGCAGAAAATGCAGTGAAGAAGTGGATACAGAGTGTTCTGATTCAGTGTCGTGAAGAACAGAAATCTGTGTGCTTGGAACCACTGTAGAGTCCCTGTGCTGAAGATGTGTACTTCAGTATGTTTGTTTGGGGCTTTTTTGTTTTGTTTTGTTGGTTATTTGTTTTAAATAACAGACAACAGTCTGAATGACTAAATATCTGTTACCTACTGGCTGGAATGTAATATGGAGAGGAATGAGTGTCATGGGCTCCATTCCTTGTTCTGGGATTTCGCGTTTTTATCCAGTGACTGACTTAATGTAAACTTGCAATCAAAAGCAGAGCCTCATCCCCAAAACAATCAAAACTGGACCCAAGTTCCCCCTACCCCGAGGCTGTGACTCATTGATTGTTACATTTAAAAGATGTGTATTCTAGGGTTTAAAATGAAGGTAGCCACTGCTGTACCTTTTACAACCTGCTTTTTTTGGTATGGGTTAGTCATGATCAGATTTCTGGGCCCTGATAGATGGAGACGGTGGATTAGATGCTCAGCTCAAGGCTTTTGTGTAGCTGAATTGCAGGCACCTAGGAAATTCCCTGGTCAAAAGAGGGAGATCCAAGTGAGCAGTTTGGGAATTATGATTCAGAAGTCTGAGATCTGTTTGTGCCCTGCTTTTTAACCATTACATCCTTTTATCCCTTTGCATCTCATCCAACATCGAAGACATGTCACTTTGTGTATGCTTCACGTTGTTGTGCCTGATGATGGCATATCTTAACACTGACATGTATGATGTTGTGCAAGTCTATGCTATAAAAAACTTAAACACAAGTGGATGAATTAAAGATGATGATAGAAATCTTGCATGTTAGGGTTCTGAAAAGCATCCCTCTTCCCTTGTTAGCCTTCGCTGCCTCATCAAAGCAATATTACACATACATAGCCAGACATATTATTTGGACATCCTTTTTGTAGTAAAAATTTAAACATGCAATTTATTGCAGATTATTGAATCAAATTAAACTGAAGGAAGAACACTGAAATGTGATTTAAGAAATACTAGTCTGATGGGGGTATGTTAATCGATAGTATTGTATCGTGATTTTCCTCTTCTGTTTGTAGAGCCAGCAATACAGCTCGGTGGTGGTGGTGATGCTATCATTGTGGCTTATACAGTGCTGACACTTTCATTATGAACTGTGGGATTATTATTTTTTTTCAAATGTTTCTTTTAATGGATGGGAAAATGTAGTTTTGGCCTTAAGTTTCTCATATTACTTACCTTTCTGAAATCTATTTTTTAGTTCCATAAAGGTAGATGAAAATTCTGTGCTCTTTGGAGCATTTATTTTAATTATCAAAGAGTGAAAAGGGTATTGCTCAGATAGAAAAGAACCTCATAGATACTTTGTATGTATATTGCAGATATGGAAATGAGAGATTCGGATCTGAGGTGGAATTGCTTCTTCTGTCTGGTTCCTGCTGCAGTCATACCAGTCTCGATACACTGCCTGCTATAGGAAATGATATAAAAAATAAATTGTATCCCAAGGAACTTAGAAACAGATGCTAAAAAGGACTTGGATTTTTGGATTAGACTAGGCTAGAAGATAGTCACCTTCCTTCATGCTTGTTTCAGTGAAACAGGCTGAATGTGGAAGTGTCTGAAAGTCTGTAGGTGAGTCCATCTTAAACACTGAAGTTCCCTAGCTACCTAAACTTGTGTGCCCAGATACAGTAAGGCTGTTTGCACAGGTCTTGCACAGGTGTTCTCCTTCACACTTTGTGTTATGCTTTATGGTAGTGTAATACATTATGATTTTAGAAATGTACATGTATTTAGTGTGAACTGCGTATTTGAAGCACAGATATAAAAATAAGTGCTTATGAACAAATTACTAACCGGAAGTTGAACAGTTAGTTTGTCAACGTGGAATTTGTATGGATCAATTAAATAAGCACTATAGTTGCAGTTTTCCATAACTATCTTGTAACTAAGTGGCATAATAGTCAACTAGTTGAATACCTATACTGGGTTATTTCTGAAGGCATATGGAGGGCATGCAAGGACCTTTTTCATCTTAATCTTGGGTAGGACTGGTTACTGGAAGTGTGTGCAGCTTCCTCTGAAACCTCGCTTCCAGTTCTAGTCACTATAAGAAGCAAAAGTTCTGGTGGAATGAAAGTAAGAAATTAATTGAGGTATTAGAGAAGTATTGATGTTTTATGGCATTGGAAGAAAGTGAAATTGGCTGAGTAATTTTGAACTAAATTCTAAAATGCTGCTTGATAAATACTGTTTGGTTACTGAAGCTGAGGACTGCAGTCTAGCAGAGATACAAGTTTTGCACCTGTAGCAGTAGGTGCAAACCTACAACCACAGGCAATATGACTGGATAGATTTCTACAGGAAAACCCATTTTTTTGTCATACAATAGTGCTATATAATTTCTTTGTATTGGCAAGTAAAAGGTGAAGGGAAGCAGAAACACTTTCCCCTATGAAGTGGAACAGTGTCAACACCAGCACTTCTGTTTTGGATTTTAATGCTGTTTGTGTAACTTGTTGCTAATCTTTTCAGCAGAAACAAATATACTTTTCATTGTGTTAATGTGGCTTTTGATTCCTGGGGAGACCTTAAGCTGCTGAGTTTATTGTTGTGTACATTTCTGGGTAGCTGACATCACCTCTGTGTCTAGGCTTTGTTGAGAGAATATAATGCTCTTCTGTCTTCTTTACTGACATCAAAACTTTGACTTTGTTGTTCTCTGTGTCATCTAATCTCTATATCTCTTCAGTCCTTTATGCTGAAATCTTCACAGCTACCCCATAGTTGAAGAAGCCTCAACTTCCCCCGATCACTTCTGTTGCTTTTACCATCTCTATGGCAACATTAAAATAGGACCAAGGCACAATACATTTGTTGCCAAAATATCAAAATGAGAAACTGCATTGATACTCTTACAGTGATGCAAGAAGAGGGAGAACGTTTGGAAGGCAAATCTCAAAATTCAGGTATTACCAAGCTCCATTGGTCTGCAGAGAACACAAAGTCCATGTTACCTGTCTTTGAATCTGAGCATGACGATGCTTTGTTTCATTTCACTTTGTTTGAGTCTTCCTTGAAAGAACTGATATTAGTAGTTGAAATTCTAGGCATCAAAGTTATTTATTAATTTAGAAATGCTTGTATATCTCTACCCGATCTCCCTAGATTTATCCAAGGGTGTTGCTCTTGCAGGTGTTGTTTTTTAATTCTGTATGTTTCAACATGAAAAGGTAATTCAGGTACTTTAAAAAGGCTTTCCTGAGCTTAATCTTGGCTCTACTGGGCACCTGAGTTCTGTGGATGCTGTGGCTGCTCTGGGAGCAGAGGAAATGGGAGCACCTTCTGTGGAGAAACGGGTGTCTGTATTTATAGGCTGGAAGCCCCTGGGGGTGGTAGTATGTGTCCCTGGCAATGCTGGTAGGAGGAGAGAGGTCTTCTCTCATGTTGAGGTCTTCTGAACCCTTGTAGAGTAAATTAAATGACGTTGTATTAAGTCTGGATGCCAATATGCAGCCAGTGCATACTATGCACTGTAGTTGACTTGAGTTTCCATTATAGAGGCAGGCTTCTACATTTTATGGGTTTTACTTTTCCAGCTTGACCTAAAGTTTCACTCCATGTTAGTAATCCAGGCTTGCAAAAGCATGGTGTATGGTTGTAGAAGTGTGGTTTATGATTAGAATACCTGCATCCAGATCAATGGCTGCAATTCCTTACCCAGGTGTAGGATGTAGAAAATAATCCCACGTGCTACTGCTATACCTATACATTCAGCACAGTCCTCGTTCAGGTAGCACAAACATTCCTGTCTTCTATAAACCCAAGGTTTATTTAATCTGATGGCAAAATGAAAAAGCATGCCTCATTTTACAGAAGTAGCAATTCCATGATTTAAAACAAGTAAAACCACACCAAGTTATTACCATTGTAATGATGCAACCAGTGGTTCCAGAGCTCTTAACACAATGGAAAAACAAGATGTTTATAGCTTCAGAAATGGAGTGAGGTTTGCTAGTATGTTTGTCTAGTGTTAGAAAAAATGTGGAAGCTTGAATAAAAAGTAAAATTGTATTTATCCATATTCTGATGGAATTAATAAATTTGCTTGTTGGTAAAAGTAGCTGGCCACATCAGCTCCAGCAGATATTGATGCCTCATCGATTCTAAGCATTTGCCTTATTGCAAGCATTTGTGTAGGTTACTATGAATAAACATAAATACTGATTTGTACGTCTTGCCCTTCCACTGACACAGAGATATATTACCTTACTTTGGAAGTCTGTACACCCTTCTGCTTTGCATAGATGGCTAAAGGAGATGCAAGGCACCCTTCTTTGGAGAGGCAATTCAGAGGAGAGAAAAATGTCTTTGTGCATTTTACAGCGTAGGCTGGCTGTAAGCTGGGCAGAATTTGGTCCCAGAAGTTTTATTCTCTGCCTTCTTAACTAAATAGAAGTGTTCTTTGTTTTTACTGTTAAAAAAGAACTTGGGGGGTTTTGGTGTTTTGTTTTGGGTTTTTTTTGTAATAGGCAAAAATATTTTTTTAACTTCTTCTTTAGTCCTGCTTTTACTTTTTCATTGTTTGTCCTCTAGACCTCACTGTTTCTACACCCTTTTCTTTGTCCCTTTTTGATAAGAGGATACTCCCAAAGAAGTATTGCTTGACTTTTTATGCTAATCACACTTCTATTTCAATTCCTGTTGACTTGGAGAATATGCCTTGTAAATAGGAATACCAACTGACATACTGAATATAATCCTCAGTTTCTAAGCACCAATTGTTTTCACAGCATCCTTAAAGGGTAAGCTGTCTTACTATCCAAATAACATGGCTGGGAAACTGAGGCTAACAAAGGCTTTATGATTTATGTGAAGCCACAGCAGAAATAAATGTTGGGTTTAGAATTCCTGGCTTCAGTTCCTGTGTTTGGACTCGCACCATCTCTCAAAGAAATACTTGATTCCTCCTAATATTATGTACCTTTCCACGTCTGTTAAATGTAGCCATTCGACAGCTCGCTGGTACTCAATTCTCTCTCTGTCTGTCCTATTGAAACTAATGGATGCCTGCAGGCAGGCATAAGGTATCGTTACCTTTGACAGCCAGTATGTTTTATGTTTTAAATTATGTGTAATGCAGAATTTTTGGATACTAATTTGATATAATGAGATGCGCTTCTAATATCAGCCCTAGTACGGGGAGGCCTTGCAGCCAGCCTACTCTTTATTTAAAATTATTCCATTTCAGATGTCCTAATGAGTGCTGTGAGTTGTGTAATTCTTTCATAATTTTCCCACATTACCAGAAGAGAACTAAGAGCTGAAGCTTTTCTATTTTTGTTTTGGTTTATTTCAAATTAAAGCGAGCACAGAATGAAGATCTAGGGGAAGAGTTTCGTGAAACAGTTGCTATTGTGAGAATGGCAATTAAGGGAAAAAAAATATTATAGTCTACAAATGTTAGTGTTAAGGCAACTCTCGATGCCTCCGCTGTTTGCCATTATCTTATAAATATCTTGACTCTGACTTTACAGTGCTGTTTATAGAATTTAATAAAGCAAATGTAATAATGCTGCCTGTGCTTTAATGCGCAATCTCAATTGAGTTGACCAGAAGATAAATAGGAACAGGAATGATAGTGCGTTCCTACAGATTGTTTTTAATAAGCATGTTATTTAGTTGATCAGCCCAGTGCAGTAATGCCTCCTATCCTGCTCTACCAGACAAATTTATTAATGTTTCCCCCCCGCCCCCTATTTCTCTGAGAACATTGATTCCCTGCAGACATATCTCTATTAAACCTCTAGAAAGTCACAACTTCCAAATTAGATTAAGTAGCAGGAATGGTACTAGAAGAATCAAAGAAAATTGAGTGTGTTATTGAATTCATGCCACATTGTCTCAGGAAGAGATGGGAGTTACGTGTAGTGGTAACTTTTGTCCTTACTGTACTAACAAAGCTGTGGGCATTGCTGTCAAACCTAATTGTCTGCAGTGCATCAGGATAAAATGAATCTTTTCTTTTATCTCAACTCGTACCTAGTGAGGTTTTACAAATAGGAATAGATTTCAGAAGGAAGCTTTACAATTGATCAAAATCATTTGCCATTATTTTGCTGTACACAACCCTATCCTAAAAACCCAACTGAGAAAGACTTTTAAAAAGCATCTGGCTTTGGATTGTAAGCACACTTGCTTGTCACACTAGCAATTGCAAAATGCAGATACTCATTTTAAAGCTGCCTATTTCTCATTTTGATCTGACATATTAAAAAGCATATAATTAATGGTTGACATTAGTAATTAACATTAACTTTATGGTGCTTAATATGCCATCATTCATCCATCAAATAACTGGGATGCATAATGTCTTTGCATAAAGGTTTTAATTGCACAAAATGATCCTTCAGTTCCCAGACTCTACAGTTTAAAGTAGCTGTAAGTACGTTTTTAAAAGATGTGAATTTTTCATTTATTGAACGTAAACATTGTTTTTGTTTCTCCTTATAGGAGTGTGCACAAACGTGTAAGCCAGGGACTTCCACTGGGGAGCAGGGCCCCAGACGCACAGCTTCCATTAGTGGCTAAAGAGCACCACCTTGCTGTCGCTAGTGCTCTCTGGAGAAATTTCTTTCCCTACTTGAAGAGCCAGAGAATGTCACCGCTGCCGCCTTCCTCCCAGCTTGCTGATACAGCTGCAGGTGAGCACTGACCCTCTCCGCAGCTTACTGGATTTGGTGCTGTTTTCTGGGTGGCAAACTTTTCAAGGATTTTGCATTTTGGGATGTTTCTACTGCCGTACAGTAACTTAAATATGCATAAATGCAAAAAAGTAGATTCTATGCTAAATATTTTGACAAGAAGAAATATTGTCGTGTGGAATTAGTTGATAGAATGCAAACAGACTGATAACTCCAAAGGGGCTTGAAGCTTATACGAGCCTGACTTCTTTTTTCCTGCTAGTCACAGATTATAGTCAACATTGCAAATGTTATACCATATAAATAACTTCTTTTACTATATCTAGAATTTACATCTTTTTGTAGAAGTTTTTATAATTTGGTGTTGAATTAGTCATTGTGGTTGCAGTTGAACTTTTTTTTTTAATAGTATTTTATGTTTGAAAACAATTTTTTAAAGGTTGATTACATTACTGTTATTTTTGTGATGAACCCTTATGGTCATGGTCATAAAAGTATTTAATAATTCATTGTAGTTATTTATCTTGCTTTACTCTGAAGAGTTTCAATCTTGGAAGTACAACATTCCATACATATGTGAACTCCGCATGCAACCAATCAGCATGGCAGTGAACAGAAAGAAATCCCAGTTTGATCTTTCACATCAGTAGCTAGCACTGTATTCTGTAGTTACAATGAAATCTTGTATTCATTTAACTAAAATTTAGAGGAGTGAAATGTAATTTCTTTTTTTCTTATCATGGTATGAATTAAAGTTACAAGCTCAGAAGTACCGAGTTAGTAATGGAGAAGTCAAAAGACCCTTCATTTGAAGCAGCTCTGCAGTAGTTAGTAGGGAACGTTAATGAAGGAGGCAGCACGCAACGCTTGTGGTGTCACACTGCTGAAGCACGTGCGGAAAACAGCAATACAAATCAAAGGAAAAGGTTGTTAATGTCAAAACTTTCATTCTTTTCCTACAGTGTCATATCTTTTTATTTTATATTAACACAGTGAAATAGCAGGAAGAACAACCTATTATGAACTCTGCTTGGAAGCAAGGGAGTGCAGTTGTGACTTGCTTTATAGAGAAGTGTTAGGCAGTGCTACAGAGGAAGGCAAACCTTTCCCACGCTGTGTGAGCTCCTTGCCTTAGAGGCTGCAGCCCAGAGGAGAGAGTGGCTGTCCCAGCTCTCCTGCTCCCTCTGCCAGGCAATAGCCTGGGACTCGTATTATCATTTCTGTCTCCCATTTCTCCACCAGTGTTATTGCTGATGCTGCACAAACAATGTGGTAATCTGGAAGAAGTCTGAAACAAATTGCTTCCACACCTAAGGCAGAGTGGGGACTCTGTGTGACCTTTTTTTATTGTGAGGCACATAAGAAAATGTGAAGTCCTTCACAGATTAAGGTAGTCTGTCCCTACACCATTAATTAAAATAGCTTCTTTCTTATTTCTGAAAACTAGTCTTCTCTAATTCCAAGTCAGCTTCTCAATGCATGCATTTTTATAAATAATTACTTTAGTAAATTAATATTACATTTATATTTAGCTTGAATTGGAGTGTTTGGGAACCAGTGAGCCCCTCTATTTCATTGCCATCCAAAGTCAGTTTTCCTGGATAATTTGAAGTCTTTCATTTCCTATAACCTAATAACTGCTCAGCATTTCGGATTACAATTTCTTCCTCAGTTTAAATTCATTTGTCATTTGCAGCATAAGAGTGCACCACATATTTTTTGCTGGTAATGTTATAGATTCCACAGCAGGCAGCAAAAGGTTATGCTTCATTAACAAAAACTCTGTGCAAAGTACTGTCCCAGTTTCTAGATCTGCAACTGTTCGATGAAGATCCTTTTTTCAAGAATAAGCTTGTCCATAGTGCTTTATTTAAACAGTAGCTTCAGATACATGAAAGTCTATTCTAAAAATAGAGATACCAGCTTTTACTGAGTGAATTCTTTCCAAATACAGTTCTTCACTGCGAGAAGAAACAAGTAATCCAAAAGAAGAAAAAAGTCATGTAAAAACAACTAAGCAAATAAATAAAACTCAGCTCTATAAAGCACAATAATACTTGTGTGTACAAGGGAAGAAGTAGTGGATAAAGGCAAGAAAGGGAGGCCAAGAAGGCAAAAAAAGCAAGTTTTTTAAGACATGGTTTTATTGCATAGGTGATGAAGCTATGCCTTCAGGATTTATAATCTGTGGATTTGTGAATATATTCAAAATTGTGTATGTTTGGAATCATATTCATTCCTTTGCATTTAGTGTGTCATGTTGACTTACAAATCCCTTGGGACAGAGACTACATTTTAACATGTCTACAAATTCCATCGGTTAGAATAGTTGCCAAGTTTTGCTTGAGATTTCTGGTACTCCCAGACTGCACATTATTAATCATATTCAATTTTCAGTGCTTTTTAGTGGAACAGGGATGTACTAAGAAACCATTAACATGGTGCCATGTTTTTCTCTCTTTAAATTCAGGTTTTACTCTCTTAGCTTTGGATATACCCAGCAAAGCCCTATCAGATCTCCAGCCACAGCCTGTTTTATCAATGATGCAGCTGTTTGGATGGGATGACATGGTGTGGCCTCAGCTGGTCTCAAGATATCTAAGTCACCTAATTCAAAACAGGTGAAAAATTGCAACTGCTTGTTCTTCCAGTACCCTCCCATTCCTTCATTAGACCTGTCGAAAGTGTTACTTCCAACAGTAGCATTTCATTAAGATGGTCCAAGTTCTTTGCATCTGTAAAAGTTCTAGTTTTCTTGAAATCATTTGGGATGTTTCACAGGAGATAGTGGGTGTTATTTGGGTTAGGTTGTTTGTTTTTGTGTGTAAATAGCTTAAGATACTCAAAATCTGCCAGAAAGATAGGTAAGTATGTTGAAAAAGTTATTTGTCTTTTATATACATAACCACTTATTTTTTCCCAGTGGAAACACTGTTGTTACCAATGGATTTTGAAAAATAGAGACCTCAACAGTACTTTCAGAGAAGTACTTCTGTGAAGAGCAATACTGCATCTAAGTGAAATACTTGAACCCATAACCTATTTTTAATTTGCATAGTTATAGTTATTCACCTCCTTCTATTGTTGATACGCTTGGGCAAAGTTGTTACACTGGCAAGGCAACAGCCTCCTGCCCTAGCTGTAGTTGAAGTTGAATAATGTAACTTGGTAAATTTTAAAATTTCTAGTTAAAAGACTTAATTTTTCCTCTACCAGTTACACTTAACACAAAACCTTCAATCTTCATATAAAAAGTCAAGACACATATCGCAGAAACCTGATCCGTAAATATCATGGCTTCTTCAAAACAAAAGACTTCTGCAAGAAGCTGAGAGGATGGGCTGGGCAATACTGAAAGCATAAGGAAAATGATCATAAGGAAATGAGTGTGTTAAAACTCGCCTTTTGACAAGCTTGGAACACTCTCTGAGTGCATATTAATATTCACGTAACACAAGTTTCTAAGACCTGCTAAATGGATGCTTTACATTAAATATTAGGTTTGCAAAATTTATTGTGTTCCTATGTGTTACGTGCCAGTGTTGAATTTCCATAGAATTACAGAAATATTTTGTTCGGAAGGGGCTCTTGAGCTCAGGTAGTCTAATTTGTCCAATGCTTCTGCTCAAGCAGGGCCAGCTAGAGCAAATTGCCCAGGACTCTGTCCAGTTAGAATTTTATATACTTGAGGAATGTTATTTGCATTAAATAGGCTTCTGTGAACCTAAGATAGATGAGTGGTTGTTGTGGTGTGGTTTTTTTTTCCCGCCTTGCCCAGCTTCTGAATTAGGCTTTGGAAGCAGAGAAGGTAAGAGATGAGGAAGAAAGAGGGAATATTTGTATGTCATACTGCATTTGAAAGTGAAAAATGTTGCACACTTTTAGGATACATATTGCACTAAGGAGCATAGCTGTAAATCAGGATATCACAGAATCACAGAACTGCTATGGTTGGAAAGGACCTATAAGATCATCGAGTCCAACCATTATCTATTTCTACCAAGCTCAATTCTACACCATATCCTTGAACACCCTGTCTAGGCAGCTTTTAAATACATCCCGGAATCGTGATTCAACCACATCCCTGGGCAGCCTGTTCCAGTCCTTGACAACCCTTTTCCGTGTAGAAGATTTTCCTAATGTCTAACCTAAACCTCTTCTGGCGTAACTTGATGCCATTTCCTCTTGTCCCTTCAGACGCGGCTTGTAAGAAGAGACCAATGCCCACCTCCCTACAACCTCCTTTCAGGTAGTTTTAGAGAGCCACAAGGTCACCCCTCCCTCAGCCTCCTCTTGATAAAGAAGATGAAGACTGTTTCAGCGTGATTGGCAGAGATGAGGCTATGGCTTTCTTCAAGGGAAATGTTAAAAGAGGTTGAGTTTAGTTCCTGATGTGTTAGTTTGGAGCTCAGGAGAGGAGCGTTCAGTCCTTTGATTTGCTGTACTGCTCTTGCATGATCTTTATTAGAGTGAGTTTCATGCAAGGTTGCAACACCTAGCATGTGCTGAATGAAATAAGAGATAATCACGTAAATACCCATTTATAATTTGAATTTTGTTGCTTCTCAGGTGGGATCAAGAAAAACAGTTTGATGTCTAAACCAGAATTTTGGTATAATTTAAGTGCTTAAGGCTAATTACCACTTCCCTCCAGTAAGCACTGAAGTCATTGAAAGCAGTTACTTAAGTATTCATTAGCACTATTCATTAAGCACCTGACATATTGTTATATACGTATCCAGAGCTACATTGCTATGCTGGATGAGGTAACGTTTACTGTATTTGAAACCACGACCAAGGCATTCCTGTTCCCAAGTGTTTGGGAGCACCAGTGCGACAACAAGTGCAGGGGATGCACACATGGCTAGTATTGAGTTCTCCATCCAGACCTCCTGCCATAATTTAATCTAAAAATACAGTTAGTATTGATGATAGTTTCCTGGTGTACATTAGCTGAGAGGTTAGAGCACTTGTGCGAGAATTTGAAAAAAAAAACCAAGTTAAGTGGGTATTGTACTCTGAGGGAATTCAAACCTTTAATTTCAAATACCGCCAAAGGAATACCAAAGGAATGAGGGAAACCTACCACCCTCTGGCAGGTTATGCCATGGACTAACTGAAAATGTCAGGTTCATGGATCCATATTGAGAGAACTAGCAGGAGGAAACATGACTCCGTAGCTGAGTGATGACAGATACCTGTCTTTTGCATATGTGTGTGTATGTTCTCACTCTTTTGGGTTCTCTCTCACTCTGCTTTTCTGAATCTCCCCCCTGCTGGTAGCATAGGACAGAAATCACTCACACGGAGGCAAATATTTTTTGCCCCTAAGGTGTTGGGGTTGTGATTGCCTGGCCTCAGGGAGATTTATCTGTTTCCCCTGGCAGGTGCCTCAAAGCCAACAAGATAAAAACTTAACTATGTGAAACTGCATGAAGGTATGTCCCTCACTCATCAACAGAGCTGTAAGGTGCTCAGATTTCCTTGTGAAAGGACAATGAGTACCTAAGATAAGACTTTTTGGTAGAATTATATAGAGGTATCATACTCAGACACTGTCATTTTATTATATGCTAATAGGACAGCAATTTTTTGTAGCAGGACAGCAATTTTTTGTAGCAGGATTCATGTACTTATGTATCTTAGGCAGACAGCAAAAGTTATGAAAGTATCTGAGTGCTGGGATCTTCAGACTTCATGGTTATTGTGTTCTGATCATTTTAGCATCAAACATTCTCAGTTAAAACGTAATAAGATTGTTTTGTTGCTGATGCTGTTATATACCCTGCAAGCTCTGCCTGGTCTCTCAAAGATTGAAGCTTGTTCTGCATATCAGCTATTTCAATATTGATAATAAAGGTTCTGCTGGGCAAGCTGTGCCTGTGGAAACATGCACAGAAGCTTTGGCATTTATTTTGCAAAGTGCCTAAAAGTTCCTCTCCAGATACATATTGTGTAGTGTGTGATAGTATTATGACCTGTTTAAACTAACTTTGAGCATGTGTATAAGCTCACTGATTCGGAAGGACCACTTGCTGTGCTTCTCACAGGTAGTTATTTTCCTTTCCTTTCCTTTCTTATGGATTAGGAGCATATTCCTCTCCACTTTTAGGAAGATCCCTAAGGGGCCTACCTACCAGCACACGAGAAAAATAGGAGTGAGACTACAGCAGAAAGTGTTTTTGTGAGCCTTCGGGGCCAAGCAGACTAGCTGTGTACATCAAGATTACCCAAGGCTGGAATTGTTTGTACGTTACTGCACAGAGAATTAAGTCTGTAGGCATCCTGTTTTTTTCTGTTTTGGTACTGAAATTTAATTTTCACTTTTTATATTTTATTTACTTGCATTTGGTCTCCTTATTTATTTTGTCAATAGGACTTCAGCAGGGATATTCAGGCAAAATATACAGTTGTCATTGGTTTTAACCAAATGAAACAGGAAAAAAACCCGTTATTAACGTTGCTTAGCAAGAAACAGAATCAAGTTTGCTTTCCTTCTGGACCTGTGTTGACTTTCTGTTGCGAGCATAAGTAAAAATTCAGTAGAAAACAAATAGATTTATATGTACACATATCAAGAAAAGTGTACAAGCATTTTTCATTAACTTCAAAGCAGCTGGGACTGGCCAGGGAGGAAATCTCTCAAATAAAAGGTTGTAACTATTTTCAAGAAATTTCACTGACCTGAAGCACACATGGAGCTCCTCTGATAGGAACTGGAAACAGAGTACAGAACAGACCTGCTGGCTGTTAGCAAGAAGTTTCTGCAGAATTAATGATGTGGGGCTGAAAAGCTTGGGAAAAAGTGGCTATAGCACCTGCTGACAGTGGTAAGGCAAGTAAAACTTTGGGAATACTGAACAGTAGCGTGCAGGGATTGTGCACTGAGTGTTGATGGTGCCATTGACTCTGGCCTGACACCTGCCTGGTAGAAGAGTAGTGAGTGTTTGAAAGTATATATTTTCAAGTAATTTTGCTCTGTGTGGGAATGTATATTCTTTTGTGTATATACATGCAGAAATGCATGTGGCCGTAAATGTACATCAAGTGTAGTGGTTTCCTTTCTCATCTCTAAGGTGCCCTTTTATGTTTCCCTTTTTGACCTGTTTCTAACAGGACATATCTTTATTTGCTAAGGCAGACCTTCTCTTCTCCATATTCTATGTAGTTAGAACCAAGCAGACTTCTGAGTAGCGTGAGGCACCTGAAAGAGATTTATATGAAAGGCTGGAGTAGCTTAAGCAGTGTCAGTATGAAGCTCCAGGTTGATTCAGATAAACTATTTCTAGCATTGTCCATCATCCATTTACGTAATGCTGTCAAATTATCCATTGTTAGTATAAGGTATTTCCCATTGTGTGAATTTTTCCCCCTCAGTTTTATGTAGCAAAACCATGTATATATATGTTTTTTATATTACCATGTGTGTAATTACATGTTTTCTGTATTTAGGCACCAGGATATTGTGAGCAAGGTCTATAGAGTACACAAAGGGAATGCCAGTTGGCCTTTTTGTTAATTTATTTCTAATTGTTTCTGTACATTGTTCGGATCACCTTCTATGACAATGTGACCTGCTTAGTGGATGTGAGTGCTATGGGTACTGTCTACCTACTAAAGTAAAGCTTTTGGCACTATTTCCCACAGCATTCTGGAGAAACTAGTTGCTCATGGCTTGAATGGGAATATGCTTTGCTGGATAAAAACCAGGCTGGATGGCCAGGTCCAAATTGTTGTGATGAATGGAGTTAAATCCAGTTGGCAACTCGTCACAAGTTGTGTTCCCCAGGGCTCAGTGCTGGGGCCTGTTCTCTTTAATATTTTTATCAGTGATCAAGATGAGAAGAGCAAGGGGACCCTTAATACGTTTGCAGATGACACCAAATTGGATGGGAGTGTTGATCTGCTAGAAGTTAGCGAGGCTGAACAGAGGGATCTGATCAGACTGGATTGATGGGCTGAGGCCAGTCGTAAGAGGTTCAACAAGGCCAAGTGCCAGGTCCTGCACCTGGGCTGAAACAACCCCGTGTAACGCTACAGGTTTTGGGGAGGAGTGGCTGGAAAGGTGCCTGGCAGAAAAGGAGCTGGGAGTATTGGTTGATAGCTGGCTAAATAGGAGCCAGCAGTGTGCCCAGGTGGCCAAGAAGGCCAAGAGCATCCTGGCTTGTATCAGAAACAGTGTGGCCAGCAGGAGTAGGGAGGTGATCGGCCCTATGTACTTGGCCCTGGTGAGGTAGCACCTCAAATACCGGAATCAGTTTTGAATACTTCACTCCAAGAAGGACACTG
>VZZY01014238.1:217222-377208 GCA_013400335.1 Eurystomus gularis | reverse complement strand
AAATGATGGTGGCTGAACTGGCAAAACAGAATGTGCCTCTTTGAGAGTTTTAGGGCACGTACATGTTATTTCAGAGCTATGTAAACTACAAGAGTGAAACAGCAGTTACAATATTATAAGTCTTTAAAATGTATTTCAGGAAGACAGTACACTAATGTTGTATAAACAGGGAGAACTAACTTTATTATCTGAACATCAAAAGAAATGTGGAACAGTACATTAGTAGTTGGTTAGAAAGGTTTAGTTAACTTGTTGTCTACAAATGAGAAGACTTACCCATAAAGCTTACTTTATATGCTCAGATCTGACTAATTTGATACCAGAGCTTTTTGGTTTTGCAATTCGTATCAAATTTTCTCAGGGCTGGAAAATGGAAACAATTATTTTATTTTTTTCCAGAGGAAAAAGTGTGCCAAGGAGTGAGTTAAATTCTTAGTGAAGATCAAGTGCTGTGCAGTTTCTGCACATACTAGCAAATTTATGCTAAACCTACAATTTCTACTTTTTTTACCTTAATGGTTAATATGAAACAAAACCTGCAAGCTGTCGTGACTAGCATTTAGCAGGCTGAAGAAGTGGGCTGGTTGGAATCTCATGAAGCTCAACAAAGTGAAATGCTCAGTCCTGCATCTGAGGAGGAATAACCCTGTCAGTACATGCTGAAGGCTAACTGGCTGGAAAGCAGCTTTGCTGAGAAGGACTCTGGGATCCTGGTGAACAACAAGCTGACCAAGAGCCAGCAATGTGCCTTTGTGGCAAAGAAAGGCTAACAGTATCCTGGGATGCGTAAAGATGAAGGTTGCCAGTGGTTGAGGTGTCCTTTTAATCTACTCAGCATTGGTGAGGCTGCATCCTGGACTCCTCAGCACAAGACAGAGAGTTACTGGAATGAGTCCAGCGTGGTGTCACAAAGGTGATTAAGGACCTAGAGTCTCTTTTATATTATGAGAGGCTGAGATTGCTGGGAACATTTAGCCTGGAGAAGACAAGGCTCAGTGGAGGGGGGAGGGTTGCATCAATGTATACAAATACCTAATGGGAAAGAATGAAGGTGGGGGAGTCAGACTCTGTAGCAGTGCCCACTGACAGGACAAGAGGCAATGGGCACAAATTAAAACATGTGAAATTCCATCTGAGCACAAGAATACACTTTTTTTACTGAGGGGACTGTTAAACACAAGAGTAAGTTGCAAAAGTTGTGGAGTGTCCATCTGTGGAGATAATTAAAACCCAAATGGACGTGGTCCTGGACAGCCTGCTCTAGCCGACCTGGCTTGAGCAGGGGATTTGGACAAGGTGACCTCAAGAGGTCCCTTCCAACATCAAGAGTTCTGTGATTCTCTATAGTTTTGTTTGATTATTGGTCTGTGCCAAACAGCAATGAGAGATTTTATGCTAAAGGGACAGTGTTTGCCTCTAGGAAGTAGTACGGTGGAGTGTCTGGAAGTGCACCGTTCAATGGAATGAATGCGCTAGAGAATTCAAGATGTTGGGAATCTTGCCACTATGCAGCGTTAAACAGTTAAATGTTGTTTCAGATGTCTAGCCTGGACACGGGAGTCTGCTTTAACTTGCAGGCATTTTCCATTACAAGTCTTCCTTTAGTCTTTTATTAGAGATTAAGAAGAAAAGATAGTGAAAGAATTTTGAAATAAAATCCTGTTTACTTCTTTATATTTTACTATCTTTGTTCCATTGTTGTTAACTGCAAAAGGCTACCATGAGGGAACACCTAGCTGATACATGATTTGGGAGATGGTAATTGCTTTTTGACTGTTCTCCCCTGAACTTAGCTTAAATGGCCTGGCTTGAAGCTGCTCCTGTTTAGAGGTTATGCAGGAGAAAAGAAAAGAGCAAAGCAGGGAGAATGCAGCTTCTGGTTTTTGTTCAGACTTTAACTTGAAGTCTTTCTGCTGGAGAAAGGCAGGCCCAGAGCATTATCTTATCAGTCTGTTGATAAGTTGTAACAGCATTAGGCTGTTTCAGGCATTGCTCTTAGCTGCTGTTCTGGTCACGGGCTTGGTTGTTGCAAAAGATTGTCTTGACTGGTTGAGCCAGATTTTTTTCTCTTGAAACAGCAAAAAATGATTAAAAAGGATGAGGATTAAAATGTGTATAGTGAGTGGATGACAGCAGAAACTTAAGTTTTGTATTCCAGATGTTTTTTCAAGGCTTAATCAAAGCGGGATATTGCAGCAATGTAACTTGGGCCTTTTTCAGTGGGTCTGGTCAGGCTGTTTCTCGAGATCGGAGCAGAAATGCTAAATGATGTTGCAGTGAATCCTGGGTTCCCATGTGGTGATAGTTATAAATGATAATGGGAAGTTTCGTACTTTTTGGACACCTATTGTAGAACTAGTTTTAAGTACTGGCTTTTAACAGAGTTCAGCATTTTTCTGGCATACCAGCGATAGGCCTTTCATTTCTATGCCCTACGCTTCTTTTGTTTGTTAGGCTTGATTTCATCACAGTCCTTCGGTTTTATCAGTGGGTGTTGTTTGGACTAACTCAATATTTCCATCTTCAACTTCTCTGGCTTCTATAAACAGTAAGCCTTTGTTGGTTTATGCTTACAGATATATTTTTCATGCTTTTAAACCCTCTTCAGTGCATAGTCTGTGTGTACTTAGTTTATCAAGTATGCATAATGTAAATGCAGTAAAAATTTCTGTGGAAATCCCTGGTTCTCTGAGATACTGCAGTAGAAAGATATCTTTGAAGGGTAGGTACTGGACTAATGTTCCACTAAAGTGTTAGAGGATACTATCCTCTTTGAGGTGCAAAGCCATGTTATTGCTGAACACTGTGGTTATTGATTTTGCTCTAATAAAGTGGAAAGCCAGCCCTTTATTCATGTGTGTCAGTCTGTAGTTACTGAATTTAGGGAGTTTGTAAGACAGAATTTAACAACTAGCCTCAGGACAAATTTGTGGCTTCAAGCTGTGGTCTTGATATTCTTGCTCAGTTTTTCTGTGTCTGTTTTACCTGTGGTATTTTGGTGGTTGTTGTGGTCAGGTTTTTTTTTAAGATGGCAAGCATAGAAAACAAGCCAATTGCCACAAGATATATTTTCTACTGATGTTCTTCTAGTTCAGCAGCAGGTCTGAAGCCCTTAGATGACTACAACCATGTCATTTGAGCTAGCAGGGTAACTGATGATATTAGATGGTAATCACCATCCCTGGAACAGGACTATTGGAGAAAACATCTTTGCTAGTTGTTTTCACAGGTAGATGCTGATATCTTAGCAATGGTGTACTTGGTTATTTTGCTATTTAGTGTGGACCAGGAAGGAGTAACAGTAGCAGACAGACTCTTTACTTGTTATCTCATACTTGACCCTTGTTCCTTCTACCTTTTTCCAATCCTGCTTCTCTCAGTGCAGTTCTCAACTCAGTAAGCAAATACCCCAGTTGTCTCGTTCAGATCTCCCTGCTTTACAAGTCTTTTCCTCTCTTGCCTTCTGCTTTGCTAATTCCATCATCTTCTACATGTACCCTTCTTCTGTCCTAATCTTGTAATTTCTGTTCCTGCATTCCTTGCCTGACCAGTTTCTGCATCCAGCTACACATGATGTTCTTCCTTCCTGTTCCAGTTTCGCCAGACTCCTTGTCCCTATGTGCTATTTCCTTTTGTCTGTGAGTAGATTTTATTTTTTCTATATGAGATGCAGAGGATTGGTATTTGCTTGCAGCCTGGATGTCGTATGGCTGTCATGATATAGAGCTGTTGAAACTGGCCTTTACGTGGATAGTTTGGTTTTATGCCTCTTGGCAGGGCAGGAGGCACTTTCTCTAGCATGCTGGAGGAATAAGGCCAACCACATTTTTTCAAAAATGTATATTACATGACAGAATTTAGGTAGATTTTCTTGAAAATAAGCATCAGCGTACCCCTGACACCAAGTATACCTTCCTATTGAAACTCACTTGTCTTTGGGTGTACAAGAGATTTCCAAAGGAAAAGAGCTTCTTTTTTCCCCATAGTTAAGACAAGGTATTTTTCATTAGCATTTTCCTTAGAAGTGAGCAGGGCTTTCTGAGTAAACACCTTACATTTCTTTTCATGCGCATGTGTGCACAGAAAGCATCTGACAGTGTCAAATGTGGTTGATGAAAATGTCAGCCTGAGCCATCAGCTTTGTAATCACAAGCTACTGACAGCAAGATCTTGAAAGGTTTCGGGGTAACATTTTAGAAGGCAATCTATACGCTGTTCATTATAGTAGAGTGTATCAGCTGAAATAAGACTAAAGGCCATGAAGATGGGCTGGAGTTTTTACAGCTCCCATTGAAGCATCAAGAATTGCATTGCCTAGGGCAAGTTATACGACCAGATACAATAGCTACTTTATCTGATGTTGCAAGTTCCATATTCCTATAGATGAGTTAGTGGTGCAAATTACCCAGTTATAATACAATAATCCATCAGACATCTACTCCTTTTGAAGGCTGTTTAATTGGATGAGCTGTTGTATAAGCAAGGTGTGTATATATGTGTGTGTGTATATATATATATAAATGGAAGTCCCAGAAGGATGTGACTTGCTGGTTCTGTTGCCCCTCTGAAACTTTTTTTTTCTCATTTGCAATGGAAAATTTTAGCAGAATATTTCATTCTAGTGAACTTTTGCCTTTTCTAAACATCTGTATATAAAATAAATAGCAAATGAATTCCCCCCAGCCTTTTTAAAAAATAATTGAAGCTTTATGGAGGATATGTAAGAAAGGCACCATCCCCTTCTAGTAGTACCTGCAGCCAAAAATCAGTTTAGATTTGCTTGTTAAATTGGTAGTATTGCATAGATGAACCACTCTCAAACTGCAGGGAACACTCAGCAGTGGTTTTGAGAAGCATAGCTCACAGGCTTTTCTTTCTGAATAAAGAACATTATGTCAATTGTATTTAAAATGTATTTTAAAAACCATTTTAATAAAACTTCCACAAACCGTTATTTTGAGTTAAACCAAATTAACTTGAGTTATTTATTTTAAGCTAAGTGGGAATAACCTTCTCATATTGTGGACTGAGCACATGAAAGATGTTATAGTTTAGTCTGATTTAAAATTTTCTCAAACTAAAGCAGTGCATCATGTACAATGACATATATGCTTTTCAGTCTGTCATAAGCACTGTCTTCTTGACTGGTGCAGGGTAAGAGTCCTGTAGATAAGCTTGGGAGGAAATGGAATTTTTTATTCCACTTTTTTTGTGATGAAAGAAGTAGCAGTGGGAGGGATTTTATTTAGGCTTTTGCACTATCAGTGGTCTTGTGTTCTGAGAGGCTGCATTTTGAATATTCCAAGGTGCCACCATTGCTGTAGGAAGTCAGCCTACCTTCTGCAGTCCTTGGTTGCTTGTTCTCTCCAGCAAAAAAACCCACTTGTTTTTCATGTAAATCATGCTCTTCATCCCTTTCTTTGCAACTTACCGAAATACTTATCCTTGCACAGGTGTCTGTGGGGGCACTGAATAGACCATGACCAGTGGGGTTTTTGTGACAAACTTGATTTAAATTGATCGTCAACATGTTTCTCTGTTTTTTTTTTTTTTCCATCAGTTTAATTGCTGATTGTTCCTGTTCTTTTGTTGTACTCTATCTAGAACCTCAGGTCAGGAGGTCAAGTCTGCTGGCATACTTTCTATGCCTTCAGGATGGGGTTGCCTCTGGCCCAGGCATTCATCTCCCTCCATGCCATGCTGTTAGTGCTTTCTCTGATATACTCTTTAAAAGCATGGTTCTAGATACTCTTCTCAAAACACAAATGTGAATAATGTAATTTATACATGACATCGCTGTAAATGATATAAACGTGTATAGGATGCTAGGATAGAATTATTTCAGTTATAATGCCTGTTCTTGCTAACTGATTACACTGTTTTTGCTAAATTCATATAAAAGTGAAGAAGGAGCAGAGAGCTTCATTTGCAGTTGACCTTTTGAAAGCTGAGTATGGGTATGTATGCACAGATATTTCACTTCTGACAAGAAAAAATCCTGTGCCGTCCTCTTTTAGAATGCAGAGACCTCTCCTTTCATATTATGAAAATAAAACTGAGAATTCTCAAAAATACTGCAATTCAACTGTGGAATGTATAGTACCCAGCCTTTTGTGTGTACAGGTTAGGAATACGGCTATGATCGTGCTATCTTAGCTGTGATGCTCCTACTTTTCTAAATGATGTCTGAAACCTCGAAATATTGGGCAGCTAAAGACCATTTGAATTTCACTGGTTTTGAGGACATGCAGAATTTTAACAGGTCATGAGGAGGAAAATTAACAGACTTTTTGGCTAAAATTCCCTAATTCCTCAATTATTTATTTGGTCTTACTGCTGAGAGGATATCTATAAAGGTGAGAAACATGAACTTTTAAATTCTTTAAGAGCATAATGGTTGAATTTTATTTAGGCACTACATTGGTAAAAATTATAGAGGCAAAATAGGTTGTGGAGCCAGATTCTCTGCAAGTTGGCATTTTTCTCAACTCCACTAGAAGTACTTGTGCCCATTATTATGAGAACTGCTTATTTTTCACATTAGCAGCTTAACTGATTTCTTAAGGAAGGGGATTTCTAAAGGCAATTAGGTCTCTGGAAAATAAATACATTGTTAAAAAAATCAGTCTCACAGGTGTATAATTTTGTGATCTTACTGGACTTGTTATATCTCTATAGAAGACCATCAAGTTTTTCTGTGGGGTCTGATCCTGCAAATTTAGGTGAATGCATGGGTATTATCATTATTGAGTGTGCATAATTGGAAAACCCTTTATAGCCTTCTACTTTTAAAATTGCCTGCAGGTTGTATAGGTGTTTAAGGATAGTGAATGCATAAACAGTATCACTGAATCCCAAACTAAACTTACATGCTGCTTCCTTGCCTCAAAATCTGAATGTGTTTACAAGACTTTATTAATAAAGCTTCAATTTAAGTTTTCAGTTTGACATTTTTCTGATTACCTTACACTACTATAGCACTGCAATATTAAGGATTTCAAATGCAACCTTATTTAAATTAAAAAGCTTTCAGAGAAATTGCATTACCTTTCTATTATCAAACACAGATTTATGTTTAGGGACTGTAACACTGAAGGTCTCCGAGTCCAATGTTATAAATGTGAATGTTTCCACTAGCTAATATTTATGCTTTTTTTATTTTCTGAAAGGTAATATTACTTGTTAGATACTCATAGTGGAGAGTTGAATATCCTTTTCTTTGTATGAAAGTGTAACAGTCTTCCTCTGACTGATTGTGCAGTCATGACATAGCTGAGGTGAAGATCCAACTTCAAACATTGCAAGATAAATCATTTCCACATTCTTGCTTAAGTGGCTATTTTAGTGTAGAGAAGCACATTTTCTGTTGAGTGCTAATGCCACTGTCTCCTTGACCCAAGGTCTTAACTATTTTGAGCAAAGTAGATTTGGTAGTTAGTGTAAGAAAGCGTTTGTAAGTAAAACAGTTGTACCATCTAGAGGCTTTGAAATTTCTGTACCTTGTGGGATTGTCCATTGATAAAAGCATTGATTGAGTGAAATGTGCTTTATACAAGGTATTAACAGACATATATTCTTCTTTCATATTTACAGAAGCTGGGAGGGGGCTGGGATCACAGCCATGTATAGGCTTGTGGAAGGGACCGGGAAGAAGGGAATGTGTTTCTCAACTCATTATTGTGCCCAGCTGCTTTGCTCTCGTTCTCAGTGATGAGATATATTAGCACGAGATATTCTAGTTTTGCTAAAAGGGGAGGGAGGAGGAGTGTTTAATGTTGCTTAATGGAAACAAGACTGTAGTTTTATCTTAATTTTGCCGTTTCAGAGCAGCCTAACAGTTTATGAGAAACAAAGCCATGGAATGATTTTTCTGGTATTAGATAAATCCCTAGAATTTTATCAAGCAGCAATGCTGGTTAAACTTCGGTAGCTTTATTGCCACTAGGAAAGTAATGGAATTAGCTCCAGTCAGGTACACGAAACATGAACTGAAGTGATGGCCATTTCTTTTGAAGCGCTACCTCTGAGATGTGTTACTGCTTTCAATCTGTGTTGCGGTCCTGTGTCCTGATGGCTTTCCCAAGCCCCTGGATTGTGCCAGTTCATAGTGGCAAATGTTTCCTCAAGTGTAGAGAAGCCTTGAACAGGCTGCTTACTCTTTAAAGGAAATGGAAAAAGTGTCTGACACAAAGGCGTCTGGAACAAAGCAGTTGATTATCATAGTATACCAAGAATGCACCTACTGGAAATATTTTATGAAAGTGTTAAAATACAGACTCATTTAATACTTAGCATTTAAAAGTAAATGGCTTAAAACTGAAGAGAATGGATGGAAAATGGGTTTTCCTGGGAAATAACTTCAGGTGCTTCAAACTGTGCTTCTTGCAGTATCTTACAATAGGTATTTTGGTCGTATGCATAATAAATGTGAAGTTGTTATTTTGTAATTTCAGCCATAATAAGGATGGGTAATGACAGTCCAGCAGCATTTTCTGATTGAAGGTGCCAAGGGAAAAACTATTATTACTCCATGGTTGACAAAGTGTTGTTTATGTATTTTCTCTCTTCACTTCCTTCAAGCTGCCTGTCAATCAACTATTACTATGCTCTTTTATGTCAGTGCATTATAGGGCAGACTTTCAAAGCTACTCATGGAAGATTTAGCTACATTAAAAGGATTTGCTTAAAAAAAGAATTCCCTACTGGCTTTACAGGAATGCCCAAAGGAGTCAAACATATGTGGCAAATAGCTATGTGGCAGAGCATCAGGAACCATAATGATGTAAGTATGGTGTATTGAATCCTAAACAGAGCTGAAAAGTAAAAGCAAGAATGGTGAGTGTTTTGTGTAATAAATGTCTTTAAGGATGCAAAGTAACAGCAGAAAAGTCACTCAAGACCTTGCCTCTCTTCCCATTCCTCTTTGGCTGACATGTACACAAAATTAGATTTCACTGAGAGAGAAAACAAAATGCTATTTTTTTTTTTTCCCTTGGAAACATATTCAATGACACTTGTTTAGCTGCTTCATATTTCTAGTCTTTATTTTCCTTCCTTGAGAAGATTTACAAAGCATCTACAGTTGTATGAAACACCACTAAATTAGGTAATTTTTGAGCACAATGCTAGGTGCAGTGAATATATATTGAACATGTAAAGCTTCCTGTGACAGCATAAGGTAGGAGCTGCAATTGAAAGTAAATGTATATTCACATGCTCTGCATACTGATTAATGAAGTTCTGGTTGTGCTGGTGTCTCTTCTTTCCTTCCAATCTTAAAAATGTTCCCTTTATAGTGGAAATCCAATGTTCATTTGCACTTAATTTAAGATTTTCTTGTATTTCATTGATTCTAATAAAAATAGATGTAGTTAAAACACAGGACTGGTTTCCATGCTTTTAGATGGAAGCTCTTTCAGAAGCATCTGATCTTTTTACAGCTTTTTCAATTAAACAATGAAATAAGAGTTGGAGGATGAGTTACAGTTTTCAGGGTTGCTAACTGCAGGTCATTTGCACCAGAGGTGTTTTTGACAATTTCTTCAGTGCAGGGAAGGTAAAGCATTAATAAAGGAAAAATTAATATTTCACAGAGTTTCTGAATATACCAAGTATATTTAGTGTTAATTTACATGTCCAATGTTATAGACCTTTCAATCATCATTTTTCTTTTCTTTTGATAGTTCCTTTCAGCATTGTTCTGAAAAGGAAGAAAAAAAAAAGTCTTTGAAGTAAGTAGTTACAGCCTAAATTAGCATGGACAGAGCTCAACATAACATAGAGGTAACCAAGAAGCAACATGGACTCACACTGGAACAGAGGGGAGGATACTTAGCTCTTAAAATACTTGGTGCAATTAAAATATTTGGTTTGAAATTTTTCTTGCTATGGCTCTCAAGCTTTTGATCTCTTTGCAGAGAAGACTGAGATTTGCAAGGGGCAAGTTAGAGCCTAAATATTTAGTAAACCTTTTGGTACTTAGAAGAACAGAAAATGAATGTTTATTAATTGCACATTAACATTAATTATTAATATCAATAGATGCACGACTAGACTGTTATATGACACCTTTGACTACTAGAAGAATCCATGAAAATTTGTTTTGATATTTGCCTTAAACTCTACCTTTTTTTTTCTTCAGATTTAATAGCTTTGTGGTAAATTTGTAGGTTTTCAAATGTATAATTTGGGTTTTCTCAGTCCTTCTCTGCATACCTTTGCTTTCTGCCTCCCTTCATTTACCTTTCTCTTACCCTGAATCATTATCTGATAATAGTTCTTGACTTTGCTTTCTCTGATGGTCCAACGATTATGATGACCTTTAACACACAGAGAAAGCTGGTTTCTTCTTTTCCGGTGTGTGGGCTTATGTACAAGGTTGTGATTGTCTTTGAAGGGAAACTGCCTCTTCTTTTGTTGTTTTCAGTCGACTAAAACTCTGTATTTAAATTCTTAATGTAACGAAGACTTCTGTGCATGTAACTGCTTTTTCTCAAAATAACACACGTCCCATGTGAAGAAAATGCTTGCTTGCAGGGTACTGGTACTGGTATTTCCCTTCGAGTGCATGGTAGGGGTTTTGTGCCATTTAACTTTCCCTGCAGGAGGTGGCTTTGCGGTGCATGGTGGAGGGAAGCACTGAGGAGCAGAGGAGCTCTGGGTGTGAACCTAAGTAAGCTGTGTGGTCATGTTGAGCTAAAAGCAAAAATCAGTGAGGTGTGAGGAATCTGAATTCTTGGCTGGGAGAAGTATCGGGTGATTCTGAGACATCATTGACTGACCGAAGTAAATATCTGTTTGATATGTCATGAAACCAGTACGACTTCCCAATTAGTGGCAATTCATTTTTTTTTTCCAGAGAAAAAACCTGGATGACTTGTAGATGGCTCTAAACACACAAGGGCCAAGAGTACAGGATTGGTCATGTTAAATTGATTAAAGAAATGTATTCTGGTTAACTTCTTGCCCCTAGTTGCATCAATGTTTGAAATGTTTTTGGTTTGGTGGGGTTTTTTTTTGTTTTTTTTTTTTTTCAGCATGTAGTTTTGATGCACCTGTTTACATAACCTAATATTTTTAGGATCCATCTCCTTGGAACGGTTAATCTCTGCTATGTCATAAAGGAACCTACTCCATGTAGATGCTGAATGGTAGGATTTTTTTTTAGTTACCTCAAAAATAATGTTTTGGTGTGTCCTCCTCCTTTGGGAAAATTCAAGGTCTGTTTGATACTTGTAATTCACTATTTTGTCCAGCCCATCAAAACAAAAATAATAAGGCCTGCACGTGGGTCTGCATTGGTTTAAATTAATCGGTTTACTAAATAGGGAAAGCTTCAGTGTGAGGATATAAACAATGGTCTTGGAAAATCCTAAGCACAGGAAAATCGGCCGCTTCTCAGCTTCGTAGTGTTTACTTGCTTTTCCGTTTGTGACAATGGATTTTATTTTCTAAAGCTTGTTTGATCATCAGCGTCACTTTGTTCAACGCGAAGAGCTAAATAAAACGTCTCAGCTGTAAGCTTACCTTTCTGTCCCAGGCGACGCTGGGTGAAGAGGAATTAACCCTTATTTGCATGCCGGGGCCTGGGACGAGGTGCTAAGTGCCGCAGCCGGAGAGCAAGCCGGGGAGCGGCCCTTGGCTGGGGCCGGGAGCGGGGCCGCCTCGGTCACGTTCTTTCCCTGTGCCGCGGTTCGTTCCCAACGTGATGCTGCGGCCGCAGCCGAGATGGGGCTGACGCTGTGACTCAGCGGGCAGACACCCACAACCGGTGTCTTTGAGATCAGGAGAATGGGAATCATAGAAATTTCAGCGGGGGTTGAGTGTTCTCTGCCCGACAGCATGTACGGCAAGGCCGGTGTCCCGGGAGTGAAGGTGCCGAAGATGTGCTGTGAAGGGTGCTCTGCTCCTGTTCCTCTTTCTCTGCTGACCTGGAGGCTCTGAGTACCATATTTCCGTTGCATCTTCTTTCCAGTGATTTTTCTGGAGGGAGCATAAAGCGTGACTCATTCCTTGAGAATAATCAACTTCAGCCGGCTGAAGTTTGAGTGAAAATCTGAAGGCGGATTTACAAAATAGTCAACAGATGTGTTTTCCTTGCCATCAAATGGGAAAACAGTCACGGTTGAGATGCTTTGCTTTTTGTTTTGGTTTGGGGTTTTCTTTATTCGGTATCTAAGACAAAGTATTGTCCAGGACATACTGGAGTGAATTGGGAGTTTCTGTGAAGGTGCCTCTCAGTATTCTTTTAAGGAAATAATTTTTGTTACTAAAATTAATGTCAGACATTTAATCATATTGCACTTTGCTGGCAAGCAACTTGATCATTCAGCCAAGCTTGTGCTATCTGTTTTTACTTCAAATATTCATTGTAATCGAATACTGTGTCACCGAAGTGACTGCACTTGTTCCCGTTTGCTAACACGGTACATAGCTTGCTGACATCTGCGTACGGATAGGTTTGAAACTTGCTGTGTCCTGTAATCATTCCTCCTTAAAGAAGAGATGTGGCAAGGAATGAGCCCTCAGGAGCTACGGGCTTGTTGTCATTCATGGAGGGCTCGTCAAAATTCCTGTAATAGTTTATTATTCAGTGGAGTCATAGCCCATTGTTTCAGGGCACTGCCTTAAACTCACCCTTGCATCTGCCGAATTTTTACGCTAATTTTAGAGCGTACTTGTTTGGTGTTTTTCGGTTGTTCTGTGTTGATCTCATTGCTTCAATCACTTCCACCAACTAGACAAAGCTGCAAGGTATCTGTAGGTTAAGCTAATCATTGTAGCCCAACGATAACAGGGTTGTTTCTTTTTCCATATCATGATGATACAGGATGTTGCTCTTTCACTCCATGGTTTAGAGATCAAGGGGAGACTTTTAGGGCAGAAATTATAACTTTCAGGTAATGCTTTTGAACCGAGTTAGTGGTGACTGAGCTGTTTTAGTATTTAAATAATTCTCCTTAGTTATATGTTTTGCATAAATGGTTACTTATTTCAACTTTGTTTTTCTTTTTAATTGAAAATAATTTTGCAGGTAATGTTTAAGATATTTCCTCAGTAATTGCTTGTCAAGAATATGCTAAATTTCTGCTCAGATGATGAAGGAGAAGCTGAACAGCTCTAGATACTACGTTTTTCTGCCTTAGGTAAGGGAGAAGGAAATGTGCTGCAGTATCATGAAGAAGTTGCAAAATGAACCACAGCAGCTGAAGGGATGTGATCAACCTGGTAAATTATTTTCTTGATACCACTATGTGTAAGGATAAAGAAAAATTAAGAAAAACGGGAAGCTCATTTAGCAGAGTGTGTTTTAAGTGTGATTTTCATCCAGATAAGCCCAAACTGCCCTTAGCCTCCCTGTGCTACCAAGGTTAGGAAACTGTAGCAAGGGAGATGTGAAGAAGCTGCTCGCTACTTTTCCAACAGATCGACTGTTGCAGATAGGTAGGTGGTAATCCAGGATTTGTCTTTCTGTTAATTTTGTCTTTCACAATGGCATTTGAGCTTGTTTCAAGTAGTTACAGATGCAAATCACAGGTGGCTCATATTATTATTTTTTTTAAATTTTCTTTCTCTGAGAGGTATGATCTTTAATAAAAAAACAAAAATGAAAGACAGAAAGTTTGCTTGTTTACTCTGCCCTTTTTGACCTCAAGCTTTGGGCCAGCAACCTACTATTTTGGCCTTCTAAACGTTTTACAGTGATGGTGTAGCTGGTAACACACATTAGCTGTGTAATACATGTAAGCTGTGTGCCACAGGTTGAAAACAATTTTGTTACCATATAAATTGGTTTCTAATTTCAACTCATTTCTGTAGTGTTAGCATGGAAGTAATAATTCAAAGTAAATGTATTATCATTGTTAAAAATGCATTCTGAAAACGTGTTTAATATCTAATACATATTCCCATGCATCAAAACTCCTGAAATCCTTTGAGTTAAAACTGCCATTGGTTACAACACTTTTTTAAAAAATTTGGTGGAATTTGCAAGTTTCACTCAGCTGCAGATACTCTTGTACCGTTCATTTGAATTGTGTAAATAATAGCCCTGAAAGGATACATTTGCAGAGACCATAAGTCAAATCAAGTATTATTATGAAGTTTAGTTGCTAAATGTTTAGTCTTGGACAGATGGAAAAAGTGCTGATTAAGTGACCTGTTTGTTTGACTACTGATGTTGTTTTAATTCCTTTATCAAATGGTGTATATAGAAAATTACCAGGAAACATTCTGCATACTTATTGATGTCAATAACTTTATACTGCAGAATTAAATATAGCAGCCAACAGCCATGGAACTGGGAGGTAAAGGAGTTTTCTAATGTGATGCTGTCTAAAGGACAAAAAGTGTGTGTGGGGAAAATGATTTGGTTTTATGTAGTTGTTTGTGTAATATAGGCTTTAAAAATAGTAAATATATAATAAAAAGATTTTGTTTGAGCTATCTTCCATTTTCTAATTGTAGTACTTAACATTCTTACATTGGGCATTTTGCTTCCACTACTCTTCTAGAAAGCAAGACTGGAAATGGAGGGTAACAGATCCTTGGCAGCTTCTGAGCAGCTGATTCCTTTAATAAACTATTGGCTAAAACAATTTGAAGCACACACTATTCCACTTTTGCAGCCAAAAGAATGGTGGCTCTTGTGAGGATCGCTGTAGGAGAGGTATAATTTATGTATATTTGGTAGATTTTCCAGACATTCCAGAGCAGACACTAGAAGTGACCTGCAGCACTTTTAAGTGAACCTAAGCTATAGTCCTAAAGCACATTCTTTATGCCTATGATTGTTGATGTAGTGTCCTTTTTTGACATTAAACAATTCTTCAGAGCAGTATTCAAGGATCATCATTAAGTGTTTTTTTCTTTTTTTTAATTATCAGATATGAAATAGATAAAATGTTTCTAGCTCTTTGGTGTATGTTGCCTATACAGTGAATGCCTGTGAATCTCACACACAGATCAGTATCTTGGGTTTTTTAACTCCTGTACTTTCCTTTTTCTGTAATATATTTACAATTTAACAGTGTGTAATTTTTCCATCCAATGTAAAGTTAGATCAGTTTCCTAAATTATGCAAATTACCCTGATCAGGGAGGATGAGTAAATTTGGATTCTTTCACTTCATGTCAGTATTTATTGTGTACTAATGGATTTATAAAGACCCCTAAATTATCTTCTCCAAAAAAGGCTAAAATATGATGCCACAACCAGAACTGCAATATTTTGAGTGATGTTGTTGACATACATTGCCATAAATTTCTTTTCAGTCACAAATAACTGTTAAACTAAAGCCACTGGTCTGAAATTTTACTTGGCTGCTCAAAATATTTCATGAGGAAGCATTTGTTTCAAAGTGTGAAATTAGTGGAAGATAGGTAGTTTTACCCATTTTGACATCCTTATGTTTATTTTCTTTGAACTAACACCCTCATAGACATATTTTTAAAGTAATTGATTGATCTCTTCAGCATTTGTTATAAAACTTTGTCAGAATTAAAAATGTTACAAGCTTTGGGAAATGGTAACATTTCTGTATGTGGGATGGTCACAGAAGTAACTGGGATGGTCAAGGACTTCAGCTGTGTTCATACCTGTTGTGGCCACAGCTGGAGTTCAGGGCTTTGAATAATGGCAGCTCTTTTTGGGGCGTCTGAGCTGGAAACCATTTCCTGTGGGCAAAGGCATGAGGAGGAAGTAAAGACAACAAAAGTGAGTTTTCTGGGAGTCTGTGTTAAAAATGAGAGTGGAGATTGACAGTGAGATGGGGAACCTGTGGGGCAGGAACAACACAGAGTGCAAAGCAATATAATTAGGAGCTGGTGTGTAAGGGACAAACTGGGTCTGATCTGGGAGAGAGGTCAGCACAGAGGGTACCATTTGGTGAGTGGGTTTTGGATCTGAATTTGCTGAACTGAGAATTGTATGTGATTCCTGCTCCAAGGGAAGGAAATAAATGAGATTGGGTCATTGTTTTTGTTGCGGGGGGTGGGGGGAACGGGACCTAACGGTTGGTGCAGACCAATAGGTTGCTTTGGGCCAGTCCTCAGACATAGAACATAGGGCAGGTCTTGAATTCTGAATTGGAGCCTACCTGTAGTGAATGGTTGGAAAGGCCTGGAGTGCTAGGGGTGGGGATGGAAACTCTGTATCCTTATGGATGAGGTCTCCAACCTGTTTGATTCATCGTGTATTTAAACTGGACCCAGCAGATCTGGGCCTTCCACACCCATGGATGTACGGAATAGCTTCCGAATACACACTATGTGTGTGTGCAGGGATGTACGATTTGTTGTTCAATCCCATCCTCCTGTGTTGATGACAGCCTTTTCGCTGTTGTTCAGGAGAGAATCAAGAAGTTTCAGTGAGAAACCTGGAGCTGGAGAGAAAGAACTGGGGCCTGAGAGCCAGTGACACCAAGGAAGTGGGGTGGTGGTTGTGGGTATATGCTGCTTGTCCTTTTAAAAGCGGTGGTGAGAATTCTGGTGCTATGTAAGAGCACTAAGTGATCAGTGGGCAAATTTAAGTATAAAGGAATAGAAGATCTGTAATGCTGATGGGTGGGCAATCTGTAACAGAACCATTGCACCGCCCCTTTCCTACTGGAAAGCTGGCCTCAAAAATCCAGCATCACTATTGTGTGCCTCAGAAAGTGACATTCAGTTCTGGACAAGTTGTATCGATACTTTCTTTTTCAAAAGCACATGTATTCTTGATCCCTCCTGCCTCCTGAATTAAGTTATGGTGTCTCTCAAGTTTGGGATTTTGTTAGATTAAGGTTTACTACTTTTGTTTCTTAATGCCACTGACAGCTGTTCTTTAACAGACACTGATAAATCAGCTCCCTTCTGTTAGAGTGCTGTTTCATGTGTAGTTTTGTATATGTATCATAATACTGCATCTTATGATGACCAAGAGTTTGTCTTCTTGGTCAAATTGGAGCATTGGTCTCTTCCTGCGTGTTCTTGTAAAAATACCCACCTGCTTCATGACTGAAGACAAATGCATTAAGGATACTGCAACCTATGTCTGTAATCATCACATAAAGATATGATGGTGAAGGAAGAATCTGGAAAAATCATATAGTTCTTAAAAAATTTTAATTTTTTGGTACTGAGACCAACTTAATTCACTAGTCTTACAGATCTCCTCTGGTTTGTGCTGTCCACAGGTGTTGAAAAAGATGATGGCTGTTTCATCATTAAGAAGTATATCTCTTGTTCATATATCAGTGTAATGGTGACCAGAGGAGGAATAACCAAAGCACATAGCAAGTTGTTATGCAGTAATAATGTGTACAGTTTATTAAGCTATGCAGTGGTCTTTTTGTATCCCTATTGGCTAGCTACGTAGTAAGTTCAATTAATAGATTCACTCCCATGTTTGAAAGTGCGCATCTGCTGAAGTACCTTGGTTAATATGGACTTCTGTGGTACCTGCCCAGACTCACTTTGAGGAGAGTCGGTTCTGGACTGTTTCCTTTGCCTGTGAATCACGCAGCCTGGCATATTTTTCGTGGCGGCAATACATTTGCAGTTTTAGATTGGCAGTACCCTCTCCTGGATTGGGCAGTTACACAAGGACAGAACTAATATAACTGGGAATTCTTCCACAGAAGATGGTGAGTGGTGCTGCTAATGTTTTGGGGAGCCTCTTAAGGGATCCTATGTTATGCATCTGATATTTTAATAACACGCAAAACACATGAAAAGTTGCGAGTGTAAGAACCAGTCCCCAAGCACCTTAATCCTTGTATCGATAACACTACCATTGGACTACATGGTTTTTATCCCAGAGGAGTTGTCGCCTGACATTAAACTGTCCAAATAGTATTTATATCTGCTGCTGCCCTGTAAGATCACTTAACCCTGCACAGCAGTTTAAAAGTAGTTAATGACAGACCCAGCATGACTTGCCCCTTATGAATGATCACATAAGTTCGACCTGTGCTGTCATGGTTTATGGAGGAAAGCAGTTTGTCCATAGCCTGCTTCAGCCACAGCAGGTAATTTGAAATGAAATGAGACAGTTTCTACAAGCAGATTGATTTGGGAATCTTGCCTGTTCTTCCCTTTGACCCTTGACAAGTTGACACTACAAAGATTGTGACTTTAAAAAATGATTGGGTGCAAATACATTTAGGTAGATGATTTACTATGTGTTAAAGCAAGGACAGTGCATTTAGAATGGAGCTGTGAGGGAAGGTAATTGTAAACTTTAACAACTCGTGTTTTATGTTTCTGTATCTTATTAATTATCTGACTAGGTGAATCTATTGATAACAGTAGACCAAGTACTGTATCTAATAAACTGTATATGAGAGTCTACAGACTCTGCATACCCATATTCAGAATTCTAGCTCTGCAGAAGGGAGTATACATGGTTTAGAAATGCGATTGGAATGCTTTCTTTGATTCAGCTGCAAGGGTTAAGTCTGAAGATGAACATCTGAATGTGTAGGTTTGGCAATCCGAAGATGTCTTTATTTTGTTATTCTTTTGCAAATGCAGTCATACAAATACAAATATTGAAATAGCAAGATCCAACATATGATAGGTAGCTGGCAAATAGTGAAATAATGAAAGGATGCCAGAGAGAGAGATAAAATCACAATTATATGTCTATAAATATTCTGGTCTTGCAAAGCATACACCTTCTTAGTTAAAAAGGATTATGTGGACTTTATGTGTTGACTTCGTTTGAGTGCCTTTTCTGATTTACGTAATTGGATTTTTTTTCCAAACCATTATGTGATTAATTATGTCATATTATGACAATAAATAGCTAAAATATATTGCTTCTGAAGAATTATCTGACAATGATCCAGATTAGTATGTAAAGAAAATGTACAAATACTGCTGAAGAGGGTATCATATAAATTTCAAGATAATTTAAAATCGGACGTTTAATTAAATAACAGTCCTGGAAAGCAGAAACTTATTTTTGGTAAGTCACTTAGCACTAAGTGTGCTGTAAGTGTGTAGCTGTAAATGCATAATACAAAGTAAATGTTTGCACAGACAAAGTTCATCTTTCTGCAGGTCTTTTTCCTACTGTCTGTTCAAAATGCTTTGTATGAAGCTTAATTTTGAAGATCCTTATAGAAAAAAAATCTTATTGGGCACGGTTCAAATTATTTAATAACCTTTTGACTGTGTCTTCACTGAGCTATGTTAAAAGTATTTTGCTGAAATGTTTCTTTATGTTGTCCATTGGGTTTAATAGACGTGCCATTTAATAAGCTCTCTACCTGTAAGGATAGACTATTTGACCTTTGTGACCTGCCAGTGGTAGACATAGTATAAGATTGCTTTGTGAAATAAAGCTGTCGGTAACATCAACAAAATAAAAAATGATCGTATTCCAATACTCTCTGCTGAGTACTATGACAGCACTGAAATATGGAATAAAATTGAAAGTAGATTAGTTTTGGGTCCTAAGTCATGTTTTGACAAGATATAAGAGAGGAGAACATATCTTTGAACTTTTAGTTTTAAAGTTTTTTAATGAAAATATTTATCATTTTGTAAGGTTCCTTCTTTCTTTATCACAACTGGGCTGTATAACCTTAAAACAATCCATTCTTTTATTGTGAGGGATATAAATACTGTACTATCTTTTATATTAAACATCATAAAGGATACATGCACAGTATGAAATTGCTTGACACTTGCAAGTAAAGGACTGTCATGTTAATAAAAAGCTTATTGGAGAGGTTGAAAAATCAGTCATTAATAAGCCACATATTTTTAAACTATGTAAAGCATGTAAATACTGCAGACAAGAAGGCAGTTTTTGCCATATTTTCTCCTCTCTATTTGAAATGTGTAAGGTCTAAAGCAATAGTGTAAATACGAACTATCAGATTGCCTCTTCTGTGCTTATTGTAAACTTCATAGGATTAGTAAAGAAATTCATCAATATTTTAAGTTGCCGCGATTAATCAAAATGAAGAGTTAGGAAGAAGTAATGCTAGTGTGACTGTGAATGCTAGAATTCTTGCAACTTGCTTTCAATCTTTTCTGGGAGAAAAAAAAAAAGCAGCAGCCTCCTAAGGAAGGAAAAAAATGAAAATCCCAAGTTGCCAAAATCCTTTTTGTATAATAGCTACAGAATGTGGGAAATGGAGGGGAAGGTATATTAAAATGGTGAAGATAGTCTTTCTGTCTTCATCTGTTTGCACAATAAAGACAAAGCAAATTAATTTAAACTCAATCTAAGATTAACAGCATTGACTGTTTCTCCTTGTTCAATGTTTCCAAACTACTTTTTTTTAAATAATGTTACAAGTTAGTAACTGTTTTTGTTTTTAAGCAAGTATTGGGGGGGAGAAAAGATAAATTAAAAAAGAAAATAAAAAACAAAGAAGAAGAAAAAAGAAAACCAAAGAAAAGCTAACGTATTATGATTGCAGCAGGGAGCAAATTGTTTGATATAACTCATAAAATGCCTTTTAGTTTTGTTATGAACATTTGGCTCTTTCTTCTTCTAAATGCCCAATTGTTAGTCCAATACAAATGCAGATTTCTTCATTTTAATTTTTTTGATACTTTCAAGTCAGTGAAGTTGGGTTTTTTATGGCAGATGTTGTCTGCTGTGTCCCTTGTAGCAGCATCTTTGCTATGGGAATGTTTTGAGGTCTCGGTGCTTCAGAATAATTTTAAAGCTGATGGCCAGCACAGCTCTAGGAAGCGAGGCAGGGTGGAGAGCAAGGTGTTTCAGTCACCAGCGTGGCAACTCATTATTCTTCTAACACTGAGGAGGAGTCACCTGCTGGAAATACCATGTGCCCCTTTTCCGGTTGTGAATATCTCATGGAGAGAGTGAACTCCTCCAGGTGCGGTGAGCTGCTGTTTCCATGTGCTGTGTGGCTTGAGCTGTCAGCAGCAGTAGTACATGGCTGTGTTGTGAATTCACTTAAGCCAAAGGAAAAGATCCACCTCCTTCCCCCAAACTGTGAATCAATACAGTAGTATTTCTTGTAGCAGGCATATTTATTTTTTTTTCCTTTCAGACTTGCATACAAATTTAAAAATATAGTCTATAATGCTGGGTTTTTTCTGCTTTCTCATGACTTTGCAGAAGCCTGTCCTGTTGGAGGTGAGCTGTGAGGAAATGAACAGCACAGTGATGAGGCATTTGGTTTCATGTCCTCATTGTTCTAGAGTTATTCATTTGCTGTTTCAAAGCACCATGTATCTTTTTTACCCTACCCAAACCATTCCTTGCCCAAATTACAGTGATAGAGTTCCAAGAGAAAGTGGTGTCTAGCTGCCCACAATTTGCCAGCAGTTCATGTGGATTTGCACTCATTTTCTGGCTATGCCAGACAGTTTTTTAGTCATTGCGTTGCTAACCATGTGAGATGGTTTGACAATATGTACGAATTTAGAAGAGTGGGACTCTAATCCGAACCACTTGAAATTACTGCTTTAGGACAAATCGTCTAATCCTAAATGTTTCTTATGAGTCAGTATTTGTCAGTGCTGAGAACTATTGTTACAAAGACGATAAAAAATTTGTGAAGTTAAACTCGGGTTTTGTAAGCCTGTACCTCAATGGATTATTTATAGCCTGAGAACATTTGAACGTGATAGAGGAGGATTTCTTACATTTCAACATGGACAAGAAATTTAGGGTCTTATGCTTGCTTGACGTGGTGGTGTGTGTAAAACCTGTGACCTGTTTAAAACCTGTGACCTGTTTAAAAAGCGATTTAACCATAGGCCTCTTAATTTATTTGCTTTGCACTGAAATTCATAAAGACTTGAGCTGAAAAATGGACTTAAATGTGGGTGTGGAAATAATAACATGTAAAACTTGATGTTAAAATTTTGAGATTAAAAAAGGTAAAAGGTAAAAAAGACTAAGAAGGCGCAAGGAAGGAGTGGGGTAGCTCAAGAGATGATGGCTTATATAAGATGCATTGTCTCACAGATCTAGGTCAGTCAGGGCTGAATGGTACTTACCTGGACAATTCTAGGTGATTTTGAAGGAAGTGTCATTGCAGTCCAAATAGACTTGTAGAAGATAGCTGTCTGTCACTGCTTTACTTGGTCTCGGAAGAAAGCCTGAGACTGAATGAAGTATGGGTAGATGTAAACTTTTGAGTATGGATTCACTGGCAGTATGTCACAGGGAAGCTGCCATTTAGTCCGTCATACCTTTTCTGAAAAGAAACCAGGTTGTTGCCTTTTTGGAATACTCAGTTGCCTGCAAATCAACATTTGAAAAAGAAGTTGCTCCATGAATCATGGCAGCGGGTTCTGATATGGATTACTTGGCTGAAGAGGGGTTTGACTAGCAACATGCAAAAGCCTTTATTTTAAGTTCAAACTCTGCACACCGCAATGGAAATTTTACCTTAGATTTGAGTGTCACCTGGTTGCCCTCTTGAGCAGACTTACAGAAGAGCACAGGTTAGAAACAGTGGACACAGTATAAAATGTATATAAAAACATAGTGTAAAAAAAAAACCAAAAACAACTCCCTAGAAGTATATTTCTTTGAAAGCTGTTCCAAATTTACTATGCAGTACAGACTTTGTTTCAGCAATTGGTGAGCCTGCCTTTCCTTTCCCTTCCTGCCCCATCTGTGACCATTCCCGTTCTGTTTTACAAAAAGGTCATAGCTGAATTGTGCGTATTGAAAGGTGCTTTGCTACTAAATAACTTCTCCTTGCACTCAAAGCTCAAGTCTTTAAAACCTTTGTTCAAAACTCCTCAAAATCTTGAAGTTGCATAAATAGAACTAATTTGAGAAACGGTATGAAGAAAACCTTTTGTAATTTGGTTATTCTATAATATCCATAGTCACTGAGGTCTAAAAACGTCATGTCTGAAGTGATCCCTGTTTTGCTTCGAAGTTACCATCAGTTTGTCACTACTCCTGCTTTGACCGGGACAGAGAGATCCCGCTTTTACTCTGGCGCTGTCGGGTGTGATCAAAAGGTGGCAGCACTGTCTCCGCTGTCCTTGTGCCGGCTGTGCCCTGGCTGTCCTGTGCAGGCAAAGAGGAGGAGAAAAAAAAAAAAAGGCGGGGAGGGGAACAACTTTTTAAAATGGAGACTGCATTATTGACTACAATAGAAATCGTTTGTTAATTATTGGTATTATTAAAAAGCTGTGCTTTGCTGCATGCTCTGTGCAAATAGAGACACAGAAGTCATGCTAATGGTTTTGAGTGTCACATGCAGGCTCTGTACACACAACTTCAGTGACTGAGCAAACGTGTGATTGTGTAAAACTAAACCTCTCTTACCCGCGTGAAGGAGCGGCAGTTGATAACCCGAGTCTAAATCAGCTGCATCATCCCCTGGCACACTCTGCAAGCTGCGCGCTGCAGCTCCTGTTAACCAGCTTTGCTGGCTGGCTGCCATTCGCTGGAGGTTTTGATTAATAACTTCCAAGGAAAAAAAGAAAAGACTTTACAAAGATGGTTTGTCTTCAGTTATTCTGGTAATTATTTTTGTGAGTAGGACATGTTAGAGAAATGTTCTGCATCTTGACCAAGCCAGATTGCTTTGGAGAAGAACCTTTTTAGCAGCTATTACTGCTACATATCACTTTTATGATTGCAGTGAAATAATCTGAAATACAACTTATTTGTGTTGTACTGAGGTTTTCTTCTTTTGGAGGATATATTTTTATTTCTTCCTTTTTTTTCCCCCCCAAATATTGAATAAAGTTAATGCTACTGCTTGAAGGCTGCACATTTTCTCCTTTCTTTAGCTTCTGGCAAGTACAGTCTCTTGGCCTTGCCTGTATGGTGTTTTTAGAGGAAGAGGCCTTGACATTATTCCCTTCAAAAGCTTCACCAACAGCTTTTCACCTTTCCGTTGCTAATCTGTGATAGATTAAATGCACCTCGTGTGTGTAATTCCATTGTAGCAGGCTCCAGAGTTTGTTGTGGAGTTAAGATTTCAAATAGAATGCACATGCTAGTGCCGGTAGAGGTCTGTTAGCAGCCTGGATTGCTCTTCCACTGTGTTTCTAATACAAACAAATGTTAAAGGGGCTTTAAAAATGCCCTCGTATTTTCTGAGTCACAAGAAAATGATAATATACTTTGGCACTAAGAATCACGGGAAGCTCCCTATCAATGTGAAGCATGCTGCTTTCCCCCACGGATGAATGAGCTGTTCTCCACTGCAGTTCAAGTCCCAGTTGACTTGGGGAGAGAGATGGGAGACTATAATGATGAATGAAGCTCAGTACCCCAGATGACAGTGCAGAGCGGTTCTGTTGTGTTGATCACTTATAAAGTACTCCACGTTATTTACTGATTTCTTTTTTTTTTTTTCCCCACCCCAAGGTTACATTGCTGTACATAACACAGGTCGGATCTGTACAAGAAATACTATATAATGTGTTTCTAGTTATCTCCTCCCTCTCTCCCCTCCTCTTCTCCCCAGCCCCTTCCTGTTAGAGGTAGGGTGTAGATGCTGACAAACCCCCTCTATCTGGCCAGTGCTGGATCTGCTTGTACAGCATTGTGTTCCTGCAATGTGCTATGTAGCTGCTGTGTGTCAGCTCTAAAACAAAGTTTGTGAAGTTTTTGAAGACTCTGTTAGTTCCTGTCAATGTTAACCTAGAAACAGCAACAACAATTCACTACTCTGTGAGGTTAGTTTATAGATTTGGTGGTGCTTGCCAAGAGGACTGTAACCCGGAAAGGGTGGCATCATGCAGAGGAGAAATCAAAAAGGGGAGAGGTGAATTTTTTCAATGATTGAGCTGTGATATTGCATGGCTTCATCACTGCCACCGTTGTAAACCTCACGTGGAACTGCTCTCTTGTGCCACCAATTAGCAGTCAGGAGAGCTGATTAACAAACAGATGCAGCAGGAGCAGTGATTTCTGTGGCACACCTATTTACCTGGGACTTTTGTTGAAGTAAAAAAAGCCCAAAATACTAATTTTATGAAGGCTTATTATGTATGCCAGCAAGATTATTTTTTTTTTCCTTGTTTGTATATTCAATGTCACATTTTTTGGAGCAATCGTGACTCTGTGTGTTACTTACGCATTATCCCAGCTGCTGGAGAAACTGAGAAACATGTTGTAATCCTCTGTTTGAATATGTTAATTTTCTTTTGGTCTCATATGGCCTTCAACCCCATAATATGTGAGAACCTATCAATCATTGATGGGTTTATTTTCACAGTACTTTGTGGAGGTAAAGAATACTATAGAAGGGTAGCTGAAGCACAGGGTCTTCAGGGACTTCTGTGACATCACGTAGGATACTAGTGGTTGGCCCTGGAGTTTAAGACTGCAAGAAACCAGTGTTCAATAAACCATTTTACTTCTCCAATAGATAGAACAGCTGTAGAGGACTAAATTTGAAACAAGCAAGCCCCAAAACCCATCCAAAGGCAAACCCAAATGTGCATCTTGATTGTTACATGGAAGCATTGGACATTTGTGATTTGAATAAGTAAACCAGAAACAAGATCATGTGCACAGGAATCTGTGCATGTAAGAAAGAGCTGTTCTTCAAGCAAACAGTGTTTTTTGCACAAAATTGTTGTGCTCTTCAAAAATTGCACTGTGATGTTTTAGTATAGTGCTTTCATAAGAACATGAGGCTTGACCAATGCGATGCTCATCCTCTGTATTCAGAAGAAATGCAGCTAAGGGTTGGTGGAATTGTTCCAGTGATTTCTGTGCAGGGCAGCTGGATGCATTGCTCTCCCTTTTCTTTTTCTGTCTGGAAAAGTTGTAAATGCCTTTTTTGGGTAGTTTCTAGCACAAAATTCTGTATTGTAACAGCTGTTCTGTTAGTTGTTGTTGTTTTGTTTTCATGAAAATTAGCACTGCATCATGGTAGCATTAGGTTGACTTCAAATTTTTTGTTTCTTGGGTGTTCTTTGGACTTTCAGGCAAGCATTATGCTATGGGCATCGTGCTGCTGCAAGTGGCCTGTTTTGGGGCATGTTGTAAAATGCATTTCAGACATTCATTTGTTCTTATTTGTAATTAACAGGTTTTAGAGACAAAGCGTGATGAGTTTGCTGCTGCCAGCTTTCTTTTGCTGCCATAGGGTATTGATGACCTGCTTTGGGAACTGGCCTTGGAGATGGTGGTTTGTTGGATGATTGTTGATGGTAGCAGGTCACAGTAAGCTAAGACCTTCCACCAAGATGTTGAACCATTGCCACATGCTGTGCTGAGAGAAAGCCAATGTCTAGTCAGTATGGCTGAAGTGTGATGTGGCTAAATTTTTGCTATTTAATGATCACTGTGGATCAAATTCTGTAGTCCTTAGTTAAATAAAGCTCCTCTGCAGCCTTTAGTGGGTATTTTGCTTTCCTTGATTTAGGATGGTAAGATTCTGCTCCAAAACTCTTCCTTGTGCATTTCCTGTGTTGAACTTGTAGTTGATATTACTCAAGTTTCTTGATTCTTCCAGGCTTAGGTCTGAGGTAAATGATATGATCACAATCACAGAATCATTTAGGAGGCTTATAGAATCTAATTTTGCTTTTTATTTCATAGATGAAGCTTTCATTCCAAGCTTCATCTGCAGGAAGAAATAACAGTCCTTGTGATGAAAGCAGTGCTCTGAGATTTTGGACATCTATTTGATACTTGATTTTACCACAGACTTCAGTAAGCCAGAAGTCCTTCTCTGCCTGCAGAATGAGAATGGCAAGGACAGTATCTTCCTGTTTTCAAATAGGCATTGTGGAGACTCTTCCAAAATGTAGCTGAGGGCAGAAGTAGGAAGAGTGCCGTTATTGAAATGTATGTACCTGGTGTCATTATCGAAATATACGTACATCACAATGTAAAGTTTTCTTCACAGCATTGTTAACAGCTTCTTTACAGTACAGCGGAAGTAAGGGGCTGCTGAGTATCCTGGTTTGCTTCAGACCTGAGACCTGGTAGTCCCTGCATTAGGGAGAGGGAATGGAGTGGTGTGGGTTTAGAAGGACAACCTATAGCACTGTAACTGCAATTCCTGCTTTTCCTCCCCATTGCAGGATAGCCCCATTGTGGGGGTACTTTGTGCCAAGATTCAGATTGGTGCTGATAATGCTTTATTGATGTAATTCTTGTGTTGCAAGTTTCAAGGAGATTAATAAAGACTCGTATCTCTGGTGAAGAGGAATTCTGAAGAAACTATTCTTTCATGTATGGTAATTAAACTCTTCATTCCCAGAGGACCATGCCATTTCTCTTCTGAAATCCCTTATTTCATGATGCTTTGATAGTGAAGTGATGATGTGGTTAAATTACAAACTGTCTTCCCCTTTCCAAAGGGCATCAGGATTCTGGGGGGAAACCAGCTCTTAGCTTTGTCAACTGGTCTATCCTGGAGACTTCCGTCATACAAACTCCTGCTGCCCTACTGTTTTCCAAAACAAGGGCAAGCCCTTATCTGCAGAGATACTTTACCTACCCGTGCTATCTTTGCTCTGGAAACATTGACAGTCAGCCTCCTTTGGCAAGAGACACAAGCGCTTCCTTCTGAACTTCTGTTTCTTTGCTGAGCAAGCATTTATTTTCTATGTATAAGGTTTGTAATAAAATAGAAAATCTATATTTTAAGGTAATAGCATTAACATTTATAAATAAACAGATACTTATTTTGAGTCTGTTTCTCATCCTGTACTGTGTGAGAAATGGAATGTAATATTGAGATGACCCTTTGTGTGTCTCCCAAAAATACAACAAAAATAATCACAGAATTGGATCAAAGCTATTACAATTTTATTTTTAAGCTATAAAATAATATTCAGATTCTTTGGACTTGTTTTCAGGGTTTGGAACCTGCATGATACACTTAGATATTTTCCAATCTTTTTTTTTTACACTTGCCATTAACTTTTTTTTTTAAATTGAGATCCTTCTGTAACTGTGTCTCTCTATAAGCCTGATGTTGAAGTCAAAATATGAAGTATCTTGCAACTTGCAGTAATATGATTAGAACTGACAGTAATTAGAGGTGGAACTGGATTTGTAATCTACTTTAGAAAGCCAGTACACTGTGTGATGCTTAACGAGAATTAACTAGGATAGTTAGCTAGGATTTGAAGCTGGAGTAACATTTATCTAATAGATAAAAAATGAGCCAGTGGATGCCTGCACAAATATTTTATAGAAGTATTTTATACAAAGTAAACTGCAGTACTTGTATGTGAAATGTAATTTATGGTTGGGTGTTTTTTCAAAATTTCCAGTGACTTGGTGTGGATTGTAATATAAGTGTATTGAATGTGTTGAATGGCTCAAGAAATAACATGTTGTCTTGTCCTTCATAATGTATGTTTTAAGTTCTTTATCAATGTAGGAAAGCTCTGGTACCTATAAAAATACCTAAGGCAACACTTGAAATTGGAGGTCAAGGACGTAATTGTGTTCTGTGAGGTTATAAATGCTATGAAAGGACATAATGGAAAAATATGCAACAGTTTTGTTCTTGTTTAATAGAGAAGGGGAGAGCTTTTGGGAGAAAGACTTTCTTGGTGCAGCAGCCTTGCTTTGCTGAGAAGAGAGGGAGCCCCCAAGGACAAGAACAGGTATGGATCTTGGAGCTTTGGTGTTTGGGTTTTGTGTAAAACCTGCTGCTGACATGTCAATTGTTTTATATGCTTTATTAGGGAATGCTTTGAAGTGTTTGGTGAGGCCAGACCTGCTGTGTAGTAATAGTTTTTAAGTGATGGGGGTAACCAGGACTTTCCTTGACTGTAACTGATGTGACTAGTTTCAACTAAAGGAAAAAACCTCATTTTTACATTAAAAGATTAATAGCACAGACTTTGCTAACATACAAGCTACATTGCCAAACAGAAGGAAACTGTCCTGAAAAGATGTCTCTTGAGGTAATAAATGTTTTTGGTTTTTTTAAATCAGGTTATCAACTTGGTGCCCAACTACCCTACAGTCAGTTGCTGAGCTCATATACTTTCCTATTACTGAGTTCTGCATTCAAGAGGGCTTTGTATACCATTAGTCTTGGCTGGTTTAGGGTGCTGATATTGACAGGGAAAAAAGAAAAGCTACTTTGATGCTTTTGTGGACATGTTTGAAGGGACCTCTCTGTTAGCTACATCTGAAAAGATTTTGTCAGCTTAATGCCCTTGCTTGCTATGGTTTCAGTAAGTATTTGCCATCGTAACAGAGAATAATTGTGTTCAATATTAGGTTAACTCCTATTGTTTCATCTGTGCTGTGGTCATGCTACCTGGCCACAGCATCTTACCCCTTTTTTGTTCCCCGACCTGTGTGTTGGTGCAAAAGTGACTCTCCTGGGCAGAGGAAGGAGCAGTACAGCCAGTGCCCGCTTTCCAGGAGATCACGAACTCGGTCTGGGAGTATCCTTCTCCTCTTGTTGAGTGTACGTGAGAGTGTGCTGGCTGACTGGCTGACAAGTAGAGGAAGGGCCGTGAGGACCATGCATCTTCCTTTGAATCAAGTGTCAGAGGTGGTTAAGAGATATTGACTTGCCAGCACTAAAAATCCCTTGTGTGTTTTGGTGAAAAGCAGGGGACAGGTTAGCAGCGTGAATTCTTTTCTTTTCTTTTTTCTTTTCTTTTTTTTTTTTCCCTCTTCCTTTTCTCCTAACTAATCTGTCCTTTTCTCAGGGCTACTGGGAGGGTTTGTATTGACCTCTGCCCTTGATTCCCTCCCCAGCTGAGTGCTGTGTGCTTTTGTTGCAGTAACTGGCTATAGGGCAGAGAGTAGGACTGCCTGCTTACCTTGCTCTGACTGTAGAGCCACTGATCTCCCCCTATGCTCTGCCCCACCTTTAAGCCTGGTTGAGGCAGCACAGACTTCTCTGGTCCGTAGCCCTGTAATGTTGTCCGTGAATTCCAAGTGCAAAGGCTTTAATAGCTTTGCAGTAACGTGAGGTCCAAATGCAGTGTCTGTTGCATTGCAGAATCCCTGACAGCAATACCCAGACTGGGAATTGTAATTGAGGTCCTGTAGTGGTAGCAAGTTTCTGGATCATGTCATGCAGGGGTAATAGACTGATTCTGCAGCCCAAAGGGAGCAAACTCTGGAGGAAGGGGTTCCAGATGGCTGAACATGGTTCATTTGGCTCAGTTTGTTGCAATTGCAGTGAGCAAATGACTGAACTCTACTTTAATAAAGCTTTGTGGATACCAGAACAAAGGAGCTGAGCAGAGTGTAAGGTATGACAAGACAACTGAGCCAGGCTACTTAGCTGCTTATAACCCCCAGGAGTAATTGCTTATTTTACTGTGTCTGAAGGTATATCACTTACACATTTATCAGGTGCTTATGCTTCAGATAAGGAAAGCAGAAAGAAGGTTCAAATATATTCTTTTGCTGGTGGGAAGTTTTTTTGAAATATGCAGTTGCAATCATCTCTATATATGTATTCAGATTTCAAATAATGATTCTGTCCCTCGGGTTGAGTGACTGATCTTCATTTTCTCTTTGAAAATGGAGATCAACCAGGCAATTTAAAATGTGTTGCTTTCTTGCAGGTCCTGATTCCACAGTCCTTACATGGAACAGTATTTACCTGAATGAATAGTACTATTGTGCTTATTTGCAGGAATAATTGCTCTTTAGTTTAGCAAGGGTGACAAAGTTGAGCTTTAATTTGCAACAGCTAGGACATATGCTAGTGATTTTCTCGTTGCTGCATATAAACAAAGTCAGCACAGAAGTATATGGGTAGTTTAAGGGTTTTCTGTGTTGGTATCTTCTGTTTAGTTCTGTGGTATTAAAGAAAAAATGTTCTTAGGACAACATTTCCATTGTATGAGAATGTTTGTCTAGACTTGTTAAAATAGAGATATATTTCTCTCTCTTCTTTAAAGAAACAAAGATCAGTGTATGAGAAGTTTCTGACACTTGAAACTGCTTCTCATCTTGGGAAAAGGAGAAATGGGAAGAAGCAAGTACAAAGAAGTAAAAGAAAAAAATGTTGATAAAAAGTTAGAATGAAATACTAGCTTTTGAAGAAATAGTAAAGTGACATGTTGTGATATTGTCCTACTCCTTTATCACACCTCTCAGCTATATCTGTTCAATTTATTCAGAGCAGTGGATAGGCTCTTTCCAGTCATTCCTCCTTCTCCATCTTCCTTGAAAATATCAGGTAACAGTTTAAAAAAAAAACCAACAAAAAAACCTCCAAGCACCAAAACAGAAAACACAAACCCCTATCCCCCAAAAAGGCAATCCTGCTTGATGTAATAGCATGTAATTGCTTGCTGAAACAACTCAAAGGAGATCATACGTACAACTTTTTTAGAGAAGGCAAATCACTATGCAGCCCTGTTTGTGATGGAGAATGGTAGGCAGTTCGTCATCTGCCACCACTTTAATGAGGTGTTTTAGTTCTACATGTAATTACAGTACTCAGTAACGTGCTATTTGCTAATTGTAAAGCAAATGAATGCTATTCAAGTTCATATGAAACTAACTATTCAGATGGTTATATAAAAAACCCCAGAGCTGAATGGTAAACATCAAAAAAACATTTGTTCTTTCAACACAATTTCAGTTTCCTTAGGCAGCTTGCACAACTTTTTCCATTGCCTCTAAGAAAAAACTTCTGCCTTCGAAGAAGTCACGAGATAGGAGAATGCAGGGGCTTATTCACCTTGGGTAAAAACAGAGTAAATTAAAGAAACAGGATCACTAATGCTGCAAGAATTCCTATTAACATTTGAATAAATGGCAAAGCAAGCTGTCAAGCCGTTTGCTCTCATCATGAGTGATGGAGGCTTTTCTTTTTGATAGATCAAAAATACTTATTCTCAACTCCTAGTTTTGTTTTCTTGTTTATGGGGTTAGTGGGAGAATGACAAGTGGAACTTCAGAGTTCTTGCTGTTACATGGTCAGGACATAGACAGCTAACTAAAAGTGTTGAGTAGTTCTATTTAAAAACCCATCGTTTTTTGAGATGGGATAATTTTTCTGTCATTTTTCTGAGTGAAATGCAGTTCTGAGCTGCAGTGCTTCTTGTTTTGATGGCATGATCCCATTCTAGTCTGGCTCACCAAAAGCCGTTCATGAAAGAAAGTCATTTGGAAATCTTGTGCTGTCATGGTAAAAAGGACCTTCTTTCCCCCTCAAACTCTCCATACTTATTTTGTAGAATAAGTTAACTTCAAATAGGTTTTTTTCCATAGCGAAGGAAAAATACAAAATAGAAACAAAAATAACAATCAGTGTTACTTTTTCTATTGTAACATCTATGAATATCACCTTTCAGTTTTGCTTAAGGAGACATGTACAATAGTGCTACAGTAAGGTACATGCAGGTCTGTTTCTGAAAAAATACTTAATTTGACATTCTGCTTGCCTTATCAGCTGCCCCTTATCACTGAGTAGCTTCCTGCAACCTCTTTTGTTTAGTATTTGTTTAATTTGATGTAATATTTTGTTTTTAGAAATTTTGATAATTTTCTTGTAAGTATTAGAGCATCTGGAGAGATTGGAATACAGTGCCATACTCATCACATCATTGGAAACTGTACTCTTGTCACCTGTTTAAAAATGCTGCGCTGTTGAGAGATGTTAGACCTCCCGAGACCACAGTGGTTTAGTTGCTGGCAATGTGCTGTGTAGCAATGACATCTCTGGTTCCCCTGTATGTCTTGCTCTTCAAATACGGACAAATGTGGTGTTCACGTTGAACCTGCATCCTCACCTGTACCAGGCTTGAGATCCCCTGTTGTTACGTTTAGGGGAAAAGGTGCCATTTAGCGCCAGGGGTTGAGTGGCTGCTTGCGCTTTGTGTTCCTCAAGAACTGCTGCTTCTCCTTGGATCCTCCTGGGAGCTCCCCTGAAGGAATAAGCAAGGAGCAGCTACAGCATTCGAGATACCATGCTGGGAACCATTTTGGCTCCTGTTTGCTTGGGAAAAGGAACCTGCTAAACCCCTGCCTGAAGGCACCAGGGAATTTCAGCTGTTTTACACTCATCCCAACCACATCCTTTGCAAGTCTGTTAATTAATGCTTTAGGATGATGAATGCGACTGGAAACTTAGACTGAAGAAAGTGCTCACTTGGGTCGTCTTCTGCAATTGCGGAGAAAACATGTTTTTAATTCTTCGTTCAGTTAAGTTAATATTACACAACCTTTAAACGGAACTCTGTATTATCAGCTGTATTATCTTACTGTGCTTTCATATGGGAGGAACCTCAGTAACAGTGTTTAATAAAATTTCAAATTCAGATTGTCCCTTAAGAGACTTTCAGTTCTACTGCACTGACTTCATTGCGAAGCAGCCTTTTGCCTGTGTGAATCCAGGACAAATGCACGGGGAACACTGAGGGGTGGCAAACACTAAGGCTTCAAAAAAAGAATCACAGTTCTCTAGCTATGAAATTATTAACCAAATCTCCATGGCATTTCTAGTTACTGGACTTCCTTGTGCATTAAACTGGTTTGTAGGGATACTGGTACATTTTCTTGTCCGTGTTTGCTCCCTTCCTTCTGCTGAGACAGTGGTATACCTGTTATGATGGGAACATTTATTCAGCTGGCCTGAAACCATCAATTCATTTTTGCAGAGGTCACCAAAAATCCATCAGGTGGTAATGACACTCAGTCACTACTGATGTGGGCTGGATGTGAGCCAGTGATCTAGAGGAGAAAGGCAGTCTAACCCATTACCAATCCCCTGGAGCCATTGAGCCCCCCACTTTTTGCTCATCTTTCTGCTTCTACATCTCTCATAGGTTAATCTTTCTTCGTCTATGTCTAATGTGATAATCTTTCTTATCTTACATATCTGCTTTTGACTTTCATGACAGTACGGCTGACAAACATCCTCAGCATTTTTCCTTCTGATGCAGAAGATATTAGTAAGTAGTGCAATGGTCAATAGGTGTTATTAAAAGAAAAAAAAGAAGAAAAAAAAAAAGGGGCAAGAGAGAAGGAAAAAAGCCTACTAGACAAAATGAGCTCTTTATTTTAGACTTCATGCTAGGCAATAACTCCATGTTTTAAAATTTGTATCCGCTAATAAGAATATGGATATAAAGGCCTGCTGCCTGTATACGGTGCCTGTGGTACAGTGTCCTGTAATTCAAGGGAACAGGGAAGCAAAAATACTCACCTCAGCTGCTAGAGATCAATTCCTCCTCCCAGGTGCTAGTCTTCCTGGCAGTGATGCGGAAATGTCCTGAGTCATCTGGGTGCTGAGAATAGTCCCACTGTACTGAACAGTGGCATCTTTCAGCATCTCAGCCCTGCTGGGAATCAGGTTATGTTAACTCAGGGGCAGCATTGTGCTCTGGTGCCTATCCTGCTTCTGGTGTTTGTTTTGGATTGTACTTTAAGGTATGGCTGAAAATCTGTGTGCCTGTGGGCCAGGTGGTAAGAATTCAGTCTTGGGTTCAAAACTGGATACTGGTGACGATTTGCCTGGACTGTGTTCATTTTGAGAATAAAACTTGAGAAGTCTTCCTGATTTTTTTTTTTTAATTGTTCCTCCTTACTGCTATACTGTATAAATACATCCAAAAGAATATTTCTAAGAAAAGTTGCAAAAGGGGCTATAAACTATTGAGTCACATAAGCACATATTCATTCTGGAACAGAGTTTGCAGCCATCCTGAGAATACTTTGCTGCTGCTGGAGTGTACTTAGAGAGAGAAAATATCCTGTGACAAATTAATAACTTGCAGGAGCTGTATGAATACTTTGGGAAGTGTGTGCTGCGATGCTTTTCCCTAACAAATCAAAGGCTATTTTTATATGCTTTGTCAACATAAAAAAAAGCAACCTTTGTTACTTGAATTAAGTCTTGCTGCATCACCTAGGACTAAACTGAGTCCTTTGCCCTTTATTGTGCACTATTCTGATGAACTGAGAGTTATAACAGGAACATCTCCCCTTGTATCCTGGGCTGCTTTCCTCCCCTCCTCCCCTTCCAAATTAAAGAAAGCAGAGCCTACTGTTTCTATTTAACAGAAATTGTTTTAAATTAGCTTGGAGGTGTGGTTACTCCTGTAATCCAGCACTTGTAAACATATGATCCTGCCAATAGAACAGCGTAGGGTATTTTAAGCGGCTATGAAGTGGACCTATGCCAAGAATCTTTTTGTAGGAATAATTAAGTCTATTTTTCAATGTCATGCTTTGCTCTATGCAAGCCTCAGTTTTAAAATAGTCCTGAAAATGATCTTGAACCTTCTGTGAGGAAGTAAGTTGGAAGTGCTGAAAACGATACTACAGTGAACACAGCAAGCCTTCTTTCACTATGGAAGCAGCCTGTTATGGGAAATTTCCTTTAATTTACAGACATGAAATCTGAAATTACTGTAAATGCATTGGTGCAAAGTTAATACTGTCATCGCTTCCCTTTTGCATTTTATTACATCTTGTATCTCTTCAGGAACAGTTTGCACATATCTGTGGAACTTTAAATACTGCCCAAGTGAATAAACATTTCATTTCAGTAAACAATCCCCAGAAATAGATTTTTACCGCAAGTAGTTTGTTTTTAATAACACATGCTGCTTCTTGGAGTTAGATTCCTAAAGGAACCGTAAAATGAATTTCTATCGTAGCATCTGACTTCCCTTCTTTGTCAGCCTTTTAACAGATGTGTTGGGTTCTCTGTAGTTACAGGTCAGCTTCTGTTTATTCAAAACAAACCCAAAGAGGAAAAAACCACAACAATGGAGGGACGGGAGGGGGAAAGGAGTGCCAGTATACCGAGATAGGTATTCACATTCTAAATTGAAAATTTTGGGTCCTAACTCTTTTTTTTTTTTAATTAAAAAATGCTGACTTCTAAGCCACTAATTTCAAGCTGAGTTTGGTGAGGAGGTTGCAGTTAGGAAATCAGCATTACGATTCTTTGTAGTGTCTTTTTTAGTCAAAGGGCAGTTTTCACTGCCATTTAGAGGTTGCCAGTATTTTTCAAGAACAAGCCTGATCTCTGAAAGAGAATGCACTTTTTGTACACTTGATGTTTCACACTACTTTTAGTGGTGGGCTGTGGACGTGTATGAGTTAGTCAGTTTACTGATCTGTGTGGGCCATGGAGGTGCTGATGCAGGAGTTACATGGTGTGGATGGGGAGGAGTGTGCAAGAGTCTGCTGAGTCTGAGCAGGATGAGGTGCTACCACCAGGTATGTCTGTAACATGCTGGAGTAGTGCGAGGGCCTAGAACCAAAGTCCATTCAAGGTAGTGGGTGGAAAAATATCTCCCCTTAGTTCAATGGGCTTTGTGTCACACTGTGAGTTTTAAGCCACAAGAAGGCTGTGCAGAAGCTAATGTCTTCTGCTAAATTTGGAGCTCAGTGAAGTTATCTGAGACATGAGCCTGGAGCTTTGAACAGTGGCCTTTCTTACTAAAACTACTTTATGGTCATGCAGGAAATTTTGCACCCAAATCCAGTGGTGTGTTTAATCTGTATAATTTATATTTTACATTTTTCTGAGAGCTTGGCATGTTAGACTAATGATCATAATTTTCTTTTTTAAAATTCCTTTTTTCCATCTTTTTTGTCATAATAAATTGTGATTCAATGACATGTTGCATTCAGCACTGTTATGTGGTGAACTACTCTTAGCAGTGTTGTTTGTACCTGGGAATCTGAGGATATGAAAAGAGTTTCTGAATTGGGCTAATTTAGTTGTAAGATATTTACATCAGTATAGTTAAGAGCAGAACGTGACCCATTAATATTTTATATTTCTCCCCTTCCTTCTTTTTATATATTTTTGATAGCATGTTGTATGTAGTGTTTGCCACACATTTATGGTGGATGATACTCAGATCTCCCTTAAAGTAGTGTAAAACAAAACAATTTGCCTGGAAGAGGTGACAATATATTCAAACCAGGTTCTGCAGCAAAAAGTTGCCCTGTGCTTGTACTTTTTAATATATATATTTTTGGAAAAAACCTAGGCCTGTTAGTTTTCTTGCTAAAATTTCAGCTGTGAAGTTTTTGTGAGCAACAGAGAAAAAATCAATTGTCTGTGGATTCATAATGCTTGTATATGAGGATTAGACTAATGCAGATTCACAGGCAAAAATCAATATAGATTTCAGAAATCCCTTCTGCTAACGATGGAACTGATCATGCAGTTCACAGCCTTAATTATGTATCTTTTTATGAGACAATAGTAATATCTCTTCACGTGGATATACAAGTTGAATTTAACTTTCGCCCTATACTGATTTCTTTTCTTGCTGGGAAAACATAAATTACTAAATATTATTTGCTTGGTCAAGGAGTAATAAAAATCATAGGCCCACTGTTTAATTTGTTCGAAGTAATCATACTGTAAGGAATAGATTAAGTTCTGACGTTTCCTGTCCTCCGAAATAAGAAATATAAAGAGTGTTCCCAAAGTAGCACTGTCTACAGAGGTATTAGACAGTGCCACTGCAGTATTAGACAGAGGTTTGCAGTGACTGGAATAGTTATCACTCAGATTTTATGCTTTTATGGAGTAGTATCACTGAGGCCTTGTAATCTGAGGGTAATAAACGTTTCTCAAGAGGAACAAAGGACCCATTTCTTTTAAAGGGCTGTGTGATTCATCTGGAATCACTCACCATATTCTGATAGTTATTGAAATGCAGTGAAACCACTAGTGGGTTTTTGTGCCTACAGACTGCAGAACAGTGCTTCAGAATGGAGTTGTCTGAAGGCACATAGGATGCAGAGGTGATGCCCAGCCCAGTAAAATTCATGTTTGCCATTGGCGTGTTGGTGGTTGTACCAGATGGGGCAGTCCTCGCGAGCTCGTGCACTGCCTGCCGTGCTTCATTTTGAGGCATCTCAGCCCTGTTGGTATTTGGCAGATTTCTTTTCCCAGAAAGGGTTTTACTTCTTCCTGAGTAATTTATGCTGAGCTTTACTGCGTATTCTGTTGAATATCAAATAATAAGTCCAATTTCTACCTTCCCATCCCTTTCAACTCCTTTTTATCTATTTCTCACCCACCTACCAAGGTACTAAGTACTTCAGCTGCTTCTGCAATGGTACATGGTTCTGCATGAAGGTGAAGCTCTTCCTGTGGTCTTGAAGAGGGAGAATATATTTGAAACCAGTGTCTTTTGTGATGCTCACAGAATAAGCTGAGAGGTTTTGTTCCTACTTCTCTGTTTTGATGCACCTGGAAAGGATAGAAATATTTGTATTTGGTAGTCTCTGAGGGACAAGTAAGTTTCTCAGCAAGCATCCATCAAAGCAGCAGTTTTGCCAGCTATTAATGACATTTTTGGTTTGTGTATTTTTTTAAAATGAAAAATTCATGTGAAAAGAAACATTTGGGTTAATTGGATATGTTGCTGAGCTGGAGATGCATCCATTCTTGCTTGCTTCTAGGAAAATGCGGCATATGGTGTTTATTGCTGGATTAAAGGAAAAGGCCCAATTTTAATTCCAGTTGTGATCATGTGATTTTTTTTTTTTTTTTTGTGACTTGCAAAGGCTGATGAGGAGTGGAGTTAGAATATAGGATTTGAATTTTATGACCTTGATACTCTCTTAGAAGGGAGCTTTAAATTGTCAGTTCTTTATAGATTGTGTGAATGTGCTGGAACTGTAATGTTAATGGCAGTTGGGCACAGCTGGTGTTGGTTAGGATCATCTTCTCGAGGACACTCCACCATGTGACTGCAGAACAGAAAGAAATATAATTTGTTAGGTGTTTAAAGCAGTTCAAATTAACCAATTAGGCCTGAAATTGTCATTTTGAGATGTAATGTGTTTATAACATAGAATGTGCAAAAGATGTTTTAGCTCATGACTAAGAACTAGAATGAGGAGGGAAACCCTAGAGATGGTGATAATTAAGCTCAGATGGAAGAAAACTGTCTAGATGGAAGAAATTTACAGCTCTACAGCCTTTTCAGAAGTGTAGCTCAAGTTTGCCTTGTATCCTGCCACGGAATGGCTGAAGTATTCAGAGGGAGATTTTGCTGTTTTGGAGAATTTTGTTATTTCCAGTGTTATGCTGAAGCAATATAGGAGGGCATTTACAAGGGAAATAAAATTCATGGATGGGAACTTCCATGCACTTTCAAGTATACTTGGCTTTGTCCAAAAGAATAAATAAAATCTCTTGACCTCATGAATGCTTCCAGACACTTTTCCCATTTCCTTCCTACACTTTTCAAACATAAACATGTCACTTCTGTACTTGATTTTGCTTCTTTTCTTGCTATTTTTTTTTGCATGGTGAATAATCAGATTCTTTCTCTCTTCACCATAATCAGATTTTCTTTGAAAAAGGTCAGTAACAGATTCATCAAGGCAAAATCTGCTGGGTCTATTGCTTTTTTATTTTGTAAAGGCATTATTCTGTCTCTTGATAAACTTTTATTCTTGAGCAGCCAGGCTTCAGACATGCTTTTCAGTTGTTGTTTGCACATTTTCCTTAATTTTTACTGTTACTGGTTCCTGTTCAGTCTTCTCTGCAATAATTCTTCCAAATTCTCGGCTCCTCTGTCTGTATTTTCTCTGTGACTGACTTCTGCATTTAAAGCTCTAACTGTATTTTCATGTTGATGATATCCAAATTCCCTCTGAAATCTTTTAACATCTCTGGCTACCACCAGCTCAGTCCCAATCATTGTTTGTTAACTTCACCATTCTCAGTACTGATTGTTGAAGCATTGATCTCGACTCTTGAGCCTTTCCTCCTTTATCTTGGTAGACAAACCTTGTTGGCTCTTCCTGTGTGTACTGCTTGTTTAAATTCCTGCAATAAAATGCCTGTCTTTGCTTTAGAGAGTTGTGGTAACTGGTTTTCTTAACTAACTCAGTTTCCTCCACTCTTCTTGTCTCTGAGTCTCCTGCCCAAGCCTGTGAAAAATCTTGTTTTCTTATTCTATACCTCAAGATACACCAAAGCATGTCTAATTCATTGAGTAGTTTTTTTCCAGCTTCCTTACCAGTGACAAGGCTGTTGTCCTTTGCCTTGTGTGCTGTTGTCCCAAAGTCCTCTGTTTTTTCTTCCTCTTCCTGCTATGTTTATTTCCTTGTTGTTTTATTTCCTCTGTACCCACAGGGATGTCTTTTCTTCTGCTGTTGCATGCCTCATGGAGATTAGACTAAAAGGTCAATATGGTATTAAAAAAAAAAACCCAAAACATTATTAGTTCAAAGAGGAGGATCTGGTTTATTGTTCTAAGTAGTGGGTTATCTGTGCAATTCAGGAACTTGAACATGAAATTTTCCAACTTTGTAACTTGTTACTGAAAAGTGCTGAGGTGACACTCAAGGGTTTTTATGAATAATAATTCAAATTTAGGAATAATTTAAACTTCTACCTTATTTTTCTAAAAAAGATTATTTTGAACTGATATTAAAGAATCAATGAATAGAACAGAGAATTTTTAATAAGCTTACTGGAGGTCTGCAGTGCTGGGACCTCTTCCCAATGATTTAAAATGCATTTCATGATGATTTTCCAAGGTTTAGGGGAATTTATACATGAAACTAAGAGCCTTTTCAATGTTTATTCCTCATACTTGGCATCTCCTTACTGCTGTTATAATGCCTTCTGTTTGGACTGAATAAAAATTATAAAAATAAACACAAAACCAAAGCAAAATGCCTATTTTGATTCTAAATGCCTCAGTGGTATTTTAGCAGTATGTGCTTGCTTATTTAGAATTTAGAGTAGGATGAGTTTTGTAGTTGGTATTTATGGTAGAATGTTTTCTCCTCCAACAGTCGTTAGTATCATGGAGCCCCTGCTACAGTTTACATTGACTGCTAAAGGATGTGAAAACTAGGTGGATTCTTGCTCATGGGAGAGTTTTGCCATGTGTTAATTATTTTTGAATCATGGTTAAGTTAGACACCCTTCCCCCTCTTTTTTTTCCACTGTGGGTGCACTGTTATGGAGGGTAGAACTGTAGCGTATCGTCTTTCACTTAAGAAATGCCAAAACACTTCTTAGAATTGCTTCATTTGAAGAGCTGGGGCTTTAAGAAGAAATACAAAGCTATTATGAGTTGAAAGTGAGAGTCTTGAATTGGGCAACATTTGCTAGCTTCCATCTCAGACCATATGTGTTTTTATACATTCAGGAAGTTACAAATATAATAAATTAGATAAGTGTATACTAGTGCAAATGTTGAAACTCTGTGCTGCCTTCTAGCATTCACATTGCCTGGCTACCCTGTGCTTCATTTAATTTTTAAATCTTCCTATTTTGCACTTATCTTAAATTTTATGGGCTTGTGAAGGTCTAGACTCTAGAATATTATGTCTTAAAAGTAACTCTGACCACAAATGCTGTCTTAGGGTTCTTGTGGAAAATTAAGCTGGTTATTTTCACTTTCATATACTACATTTTTCATATATTCATATCATACACTTTTCTATACAGAATGATTTCCACATAGGGAGTACAAAAATCTGCCGAAATACATTCGCCTGTGCAAACATACATGTGTAGTCAAAACTTCCCAGATAATCCCGGTGTTAAATGTCTTCTCATCATGCCATTTGAGGCAGGCGTTTATTGGTAATCTTTTACAGCTACAATCTTTTACAATGAGAAAAAAGTTATTTACTTTCAGGAGGATACAATGCATGAAGTTGAGTGAAAGGGCCATGAGAAAGCAGCGTGTGTGTCCTGTTTCCTGGTTAAATGCACTAAATCTTTTCTCGTTTCTCCTCATGCTAAAGAGGAAAACCTAGTATACCTGGTATAGAATATCTTAAGTAATACTGTTGTTGGCCCCGCTCCTTTCCTTCTCAGTAAGATCCCATTTGCTTTGTGCTTTAAAACTTGTGTTGTGCCTATTTAAATCATTTTAAGATGTCTGCTGGATTTGGCAGATAAAACTGATTATGGTTATAGCTCTGTACCTCAGGAAAGTGGAAGAAGTGCGTATGGTGGTACAAAAATGCCCCAAACATTAGTTATCTGGATAACTTTACCAGTCTGTCTTGTGAGATTTCAGGCTGTTCTTGTTGCTTGTCAGTGGAGAAATATATCCTGCGCAGCTGTAGGCACTGCTGTTTCTACTGGAGAACTGGGATCAGAACGTGTGTGGAAGCTTTTAAAAAACAGGCAAGAGCTGATCTGACAGGATTAAGAGCTGATTTCTTAATATTGAATGAGAGCTTGTAGGCCACTTGTGTTTGGGTTTTGAGAGAAACCAAAAGTGAAGGGTTTTATTATTTGTATTCCAACAGAAGCGCATTCAAGATCAAAATCCTATTCTGCTTCCTACTGTTCCCCTGTGCAGGGACACTCCTTTGCCTACCATGAATCTTGAAGTCTATGTTCTAGCTGTTACCTGTAAATTTATAGAATATTTGCTGAACTTCCTGATTTCCTAAGGATTATGTGGTGATTTCTATGGTCAAAACCAATTCTGACCTGGAAAAGTAAATCCTAGAGTCATTTAGGTCAGAAAAGACCTTTAAGATCATTAAGTTCAACTATAAACCTAACGCTGCCAAGCCCACCACTAACCCATGTCCCTAAGTGCCACATCTGCATGTCTTTTAAATACCTTCAAGGGTGGTGACTCAACCGCTTCACTGGGCAGCCTGTTCCAGTGCTTTACAACCCTTCCAATTAAGACACTTTTCCTAATGTCCAATCTAAACCTCCCCTGACACAATTTGAGGCCATTTCCTCTTGTCCTATCACTTGTTACTTGGGAAAAGAGACCGACCCTCATCATGCTACAACCTCCTTTCAAGCAGTTGCAGAGAGTGATAAAGTCTCCCTTGAGCCTCCTTTTCTCCAGGCAAAACTACTCTGGTTCCTTCAGTTGTTCCTCATAGGGTTCACTAGGCCCTTCATCAGCTTCATCGCACTTCTTTGGACGCGCTCCAGCACCTTGATGTCTTTCTTGTACTGAGGGGCCCAAAACTGGACCCAGTATTTGAGGTGCAGCTGTCACTTCCAGAGTCCTGCTGGCCACAGTTTCTGATACAAGCAAGGATGCAGTTAGCATTCTTGGCCACCTGGGCAATGTCCAGTAGCTCTCATACTGCGCTGTCTACAGTCACTCCTTTGATCCCTTATCTCCTCTAGCAACAGCTCCCTCGCTCCTACTTCTTGTTGAGTACAGGGAGAGAAAGGATGTGGAAACAGCAACACCTTCCCTGTTCAACCTTCTTGCTTATGATAAAATAAGGAAGAGGGATCTTGCTCTGTAAAAATCATGAAGAGGAAGCAAATCTTTTCTTCCCATAGCCTTGTGGAAAGAAAGAAGAGGAGGGAAAAAAGGCAAGGGGGCAGCAAATGGGTCGATGAGAAGCTATGCTGACAGGAGCTTGGTGAGGAGAGGGGCATGATGGCACCCATCTGCTTGAAGAAGGGTTGAGTGCTGCTGAAGCAGGACTTACAGTTTTTCCCGGTTTTGCCTATATTGCTAATACTGAAGGTGCGATCAAAAGTTGTGTTTATTGAGATGAAGCATCACCCCTTGCTTGACAAGGCAGTGACCAAGCACAATGTTTTTGGCTCTAGCCTGGTGAGGGGAGTATCTGACCAGAGGAGACAGCAGGGATCAGAGCCAAGCCCTACACTATTCAGTCAGCATGTGTGAGGCAGGGAGGTTGGTTCATTTTGCTGAGCATATGGAGTATAAGATGAACTAAACCAGCCACCTACACAGTTGCTTTATTGATACTTTACAGTTAAAGGTTAATTTACTGTTGAAGTTCTGTAAAATAACATGCAAAGTGCTGATGTATAGATTTATATTGTAGGATGACAGGCAGCATACAAGTGAAGCAAGTCATAATCATTGAAGAAGCCCATTTTACCTAGCAGCCATGTCAATGTTGATTAAAAGGAAGCATTAAAGAATTAAGCAGTATTTTAAAACAGCAGGAATTGTTAAATTTGCAGAAGTCTATTTTGTTAACTGTTCTGTATCCTTTGGATTTACCTGATGCTGTCTAGATTATGCAGTATTTCTATTGTAAACGTGAATCATTTCAGATAGTACTTTAGCTCTTTCTAAGCTCAGATTCGAAGTGTACATGGCAGGTAGAGCCTCTTGAAAACCTGCATGCTTTGCAGTAGACAGTTGTCTCTTATATTTACTCGAAAAGAAGTGGATAACATGTATTCTTCTCAAATTTTTGGTCTGACTCCTGTGACTCTGACTCCAGTAAGTAATGCCAGTAGCATGAGTAGATGGATCTGACAGGGCTGAGAACTAACAGCGTGTCAGACGCTTTTCTCCAATGAAGGCTATAGATCAGAGGTAGGAATCTGCTGGAGCCGGAGAGGGTGACAGGGGAATAACATCCCTTTCTCTTCCATCGACAGGGGTAATAACTCCTAGCTCTCTAGGGACAGATTGTAAAAGCCAATAGCCAGAAGCTGTGAAGCAGGGAGGGTAGAAGAATTGAAAATTAAAGGAGTGAAAATTTTGTGTAAGGCTTTAGAGAGATGTTGGAATAAACCATCAAGTGTCATTCTTTTAATCGCCTTATTGTTGACAGAGTTCTTGCATATTAGCTTTTATTACTTTATAAAGTTAAAACATTAGTAAAATACTGGTTTAAAATTATTAGGATATACTATGCATGAATTTATGTGTAGCAAGGTATCATGTATTCTGTGATAACTGTTGTCATTGAAAGTGTGTGAAAAATATGTTTTACAAGTATTGCTTTAAAATTAAAAATCTTTGAATAGTAAAAAACAATTAATATCATTACAATAGATAGACATATTTTGAGCATGATGGTGCTGTCTGTACATTATATACAAATCAGACCATGAATTCAAATGACTGTATGATTTATAGTGGGTATCTCTTCATATGTAAAATTTCACATTGTTGCATCGTTCCATAGTTCACAAGCATTTAAACTGCGGCTGCATTTGTGTCCAGGAGGACTGTTGCAGTACTAGTAGATATTAGCAATGCTGTGATATCTGCATTATACCGTGAGTCTTTCATTTTTTTCATTCTTTTCTTTGTGGAGCAGTAGCTTTTAACAGTTTAATGACAACACTTAAAGAAGCAAAACCATAATAAAAAGGCATATTCTTGGACTTTTAAGAAACAGAAGTGCTTAAAAGTGGTATTTTTTTATATGAGGTGTTCTTGCTTAGTTTTTAAACAGTGACTGGTGTTTAGTTAAATCTTTTACAGACTCAGTTCACTGAAGGTGACAGAAGTACTCACTTGAGCTCAATGAAAAGTAGACATGACAGTAAATTTTTCAGTCAGAGACAGGAGATCTTGTTATAGGAGTCAGTATGGGGGTCAGGGCAGAGCCTGTTGATGATTGAGGAAAAGAGAAGTAAATTCATTCTGCTTCAGGCACTTTGTCAAGTGCCAGTAGCTTACCATTGAGAACTAGTCACCCGTTCTAGTCTTACGGCCCTAGAGGTCACTCATTTGATATAAATCATAGCACTGCATAGGCTCAGCAACCTATTGCCATTTGAGATGAAATAAAAAGAGAGGAATGCTTCATTCTGGATTGAAATGACTGTGAATATCCCACCACATGTTGCTGTTTAATGCAATATGTGGTTAGATATTGATCTCCAAAATCAAGTCATTAAAATGTGCAGTTTTTGTTTATTGGAATGAAGCAATTAAATGGTTCAGTTATGCCAGACCTTACCTTTTCTGATGAAAACTATTGATTTCTTGCCACAGCTTTATAAGCGACAATGTTTTTGATTACTCTTGACAAACCTCCTTGGAGTGTTAATTAAAATTGTACCAGATGAGCAGGTGTGGGAGATCATTAGATTGCCCGGATCACACACTACACTTCATATTCTGCAGCCTTGCATAATGAATAGGGCACAAGAGGGGAAAAACAATATCTTCATCAGCAGAATTAGCATCTTCTCTCCCTTTTCTTTTTTAACTAGGTGACATTACATTTTACAGTACAGCCATTTATCAGCTATTGAATAACTTCTACTGCATCTATTTAAATTTCGTTTCTTTTGAAATATTACATGACTACACAAATGCAAAAAATTAAGTACTTGGCTGGTTTGTGTGTGAATGCTCATAAACTCATGATGCCCACTGCATTCTTTGAAAAACAGAGCAGGAACTTTACACATTTTCCTGGGTAAGACATTTTAATAATGTCTGCATTTTTCTTATGCTTAACTACATGATTGTATAAAATAGCATGAGAATGATTGATAATATCAGTTTTGAAGGAGCAAATTATTTCATGATTTATTAATGTACAATAGATTTCTTGTCTGGTGAAATATTAATAAGTCTGTAATTTTTCCCTCCTTAGTGTTATGCTAAGACAGTAACTGTATTGTATTGGTTATGTTGTACAGTACAAGGATGGAGTACGCTACTGATTATGAAGCCTGCTGTGATGGGCAGCTCTGTTGACTAGACTGTGTAAGGGGAAAAAAAGGGAGTTAAAACAACTAAGAAAATTCAAGTTGTAATTAAGGATGGCATCTGTGTTTGGAACAGCAGAGAGATATGTGGAAAACATCTGATCAAAAACTGTTTGGCTTGTAAATAAATAGCTTCAATCTCCATTAACATGACAAGTAAGTCCTAGTCATCAGCTGACTGAAAGCTTGTGTGATATGTTTGTAGCTCAGCCTGAAGTGTTACTGATCTGGCAGCTTGGGACTTTATAGTTTCCAAGTTAAAAAGAGGGATCAAAAGAAGAAACAACTTCAAGTAATAATTGGAAAAAGATAGTGCCTGAGCATCAGCAGCATTTGGGATAGATAGGTTCTTGAACTGAGCCAGAGATATGCATCTTATGCCCTTTGACTAAGTTGCCTCCTCTGTACCTGTTTCTCTTTCTGGAAATTAGATAAAACTTGCTGTGCACTACTTGCAGTTAAACCTCAACTTACAGCAGGGGAGGCTCAGTTTGGATACGAAATAAAATATCTTCCCTGAGAGGGTTGTGAAGGCCTGGCCCAGGCTGCCCAGGGTAGTGGTGGAGTCCCCATCCCTGGAAGGGTTTCAAGGCCATGGAGATGTGGTGCTGAGTGACATAGCGGTGCCCTGGAAGTGCTGGGTTGGACTCGATGATCTTAAAGGTCTCTTCCAACCAGAATGATTCTATGATTCCATATTCTATGATTCTATATTCTATGATTCCATATTCTATGATTTATTTAATGTTTATAAAACTATTTGAAACCCAGCATAAATGTAAATTCAAATTGCGAATCTGATATACATTTCTTAATGCTTAATGGACTGTTCATTATGCTCTCCAAAAACCTCTCCAAAATGGAAATATGGGCAAAAAGATTGTGTTAACTTTTGTTAACATCTGTGTTAGCAGATTGTAGAAGCTAGCACATTACAACAGAAGAGAAGGTTTAGAAGTTACCTACACATTGGAAATATAGCTACATTGTTGTCTTCCAGCAGAAATCCAGCTAAGTAACTTGAATTGTCCCGTTGATTTAGGTGAGCAATATAAATGAGCTAGATATTAACTCCAGCTGGAGCAGTGACTCCCTTACAGTAATAGTGGTCTGCGTTTGAACATTGTAATTGGATCGTGTTTTTTGAGCTTGAATGCAGAATGTGTTGATCACCTTTATTTTTTGCCCGATTCTGTAAGATATGGATGTTTTTGAAGTTATGTCAAACATTATTTAAATTAATTAATTTACTACTTTCTGACTTCACTCAGAGACCATGCTTCTTTTAATTACATTTGAAAAGGATGACATTTGTTCAAATGCATATAATTTGTGGGACAATTTTCCATACACTTCAAATATAATTTGGAGGCTCTCTGTAATCTTTTTAGAAGAAGGTTTTTCTATTCCTGGACTATAATGTCTTTTGAGTTAGACTGAAAAAAAGGGAAGAGGAGGTTATTTCCAAACAGTGACTGAAATTGCCATGTACATAAAGTTTGCTTAGTAGCTTCAAAATGGATGAAGCAAGATTGATTCTCGCAGGGTAGTTTAATGTGGGTGCCTCTGTAACAGCCAGTATCACTCAGTACCCTTTGAAATAGCCTTTGTGAGAAGCTGTTAAACAAAGTGGAATGGAAACCGCTGTCAGAGCTGAGGTATAATGTGAGAAACCTTGGAGTGTTGCTGCTTCTGTGCTACCTTTATGGTGGATAAATAGGTTACTGCAACAACTTGTATGAGTCAAACTTTTGTGAAAGCTAAATTTTGCAGGAAAAAGCTACTGACAAAAAAGATGAAATAATTTAACAGGTATAACTGAAAGAGAAAGAAGAGAATATCTATCGTATGTTGTGAGCATCTAGAGTGTAGTTTTCCATATTATTCAATACTTTTGTTCCTGTTTATTTGAGATTTAAAAAAAAAAAATTTATATTAAGATTTTCACTGGCATTCCAGGGTTATCATATGATTTATTAAATAATACTTCCAGAGGTAGAAAAACAGTTTTGTGCTACCTGATCAACACCCTCAGGGAGTGCTGAGAGAAACTATTTCAGTTTTGTACCCTAAAACTGAAAACACTTTTTTTTTTGTATGCAGATGCATTGAAGATTTGTCGCTTTCAGACTTCTGCCTTTTCTGCTTTCCAAAAGTATTAATTATATAAAGCTGAAGTGGTGGTTATTTGAAGATGCAGAATATCAGCAATAGTAATAATAATAAATTCTCCTTTACATAGTTCCTTTAATTTCAGGAATCAAAGCATGTCACAATCAGTGATTGAACATGACGTGGCCAATGTGCTTGATCGCCCGTAGAGGGGATGCATCACCAACTAGCCAAAATGTAGGCAGCATGTAATGTAGTACATTATTGGATAGGCATGAAAAAAAAATCTCTGAGCTTCTAACTGTTGATTGCTTATCTTCAGAATAATTACATCATTGTGTTTATTAGCAACGTTTTTCTTTGTTGCATTCAAATTGCTGTTAGCCACATTGCGTGTAAAATGAGTGAAACCTGGACTCTCTCAGGGTTAGTGGTTCTCTTTATTCTTCGTTCCATATTGAAAATCATTCCTGTCAGCTGATGGTCTCCAAGCTGCCTGGAAGAACTTTGGCATAGTTTTCCTAACCTTTCAAACAGTAAAAGCAAAACTCTGCTTTGATTTTAAGGAAAAAAAAAACCCAACAAACCACACACAACAAAAAAAAAGAACCAACAAAAAAGCTAGAGGACTTTGGCCGAGAGCCATTAAGGATGCAGGCGACTGCACTGTGGTGTGACAGCATATCCCACAAAACACTGAAAAGTTCTCCTCGGGGTCCCTGGAGTGGGCTGAGGCACTTTGCTTGTACTTAACATATATCAACTGTCACCCGACGGCAGTCGGTGTTGAACTGAACACAATGGAACATCCAGATGGTCTAAACAAAGCGAACAAATGTTCGCTGCTATTAAAAGCTGTTTACATCAACTTCCAGTATTTCATGTGCTGAAGTTTATATTGTGTCACTGCTGGGGTGCTTAGCTCCATCCTCAGTTCGTATTGGGGATTTCTAAACTATTGTTGCTTATGTGTTAAAATAACATTCTGAATATGCCTTAAATACGTGCCACTGAACTTTTTTTTTTTTTAAATAGGAAATTGGTCATTGTATGCTAATCACATGCTTTCAAATATTGTAATTGATTGTCCCATCTAATTTCCCCTTGCTTTTCCCCCAGTGTAGCCTCCTTCCAGCACCTCCCCCACCAAACGTATGTCGAGCATGTACCGTGCTGTGCCAGCTCTTGTCGGGCACATAGCTGATCGCTGCCGGACCTGGCTGCCTTGCTGCCTTAGAGTGCCACTGGCACACAAACGTGTGGAGCTGTTTGTACGTGCCGTAGTTTGCTTTCTTCCCTGAAAGGCTCAGAGATATCTACTGCTGTCTTATTAGGGATTAAGATGTGTAAGCGACAAATGGACATTTTACGTCTCCTTTCTCTGACCCTTGTTCCTGGTGTCCACTTTACTGAAAGTCCAGATCCCTGCCTTCCACTTGCTAAAATAAATTGGTAGGACACAAGCTTAGCTCAGTCTATTGTTTCTCCTGAAGCTGCAATGAAATTCTTAGGAAGCCTGTGAATGAGGAAACCTTTCCAAAAGCATGCTGTATTTTGCAAGCGTGGCTTCTGGTTAATTGTATACCATTCTTGAAAGAATGACCAAAAGTGCTTGAAGCACTAAAAAATACTTAATTGCACTGATTTAAAAAATTGAGAGATATAATATTCTTTCAAGTATACGAGTGAAAGATCACATGCAAGCTGTTATCCATCCGCAGAGTATTTGTTTGCAAAATACAAATCAACTGTGTTTTTCAGTTGATTTTAAGACAAAACCTAACCAGCCCTTCCTCCTTCCCATAAACATCAGATTGTTAAGGTCTTAGAGAAGATCGAGTTGGACTGTTAGCCTTTTCAGGTAAGGACTTTTAAACTTGGTTTGTGCTCTGCAGACCTAGCTGTTACTGATCACGGTGATACAAATGATAAAGTGGGGGGGAAAAAAAGGCACTTAACATTTTTAAATGACAAGAATATAATATTGACATTCACTATTTCTTTATAGTACCTGTTGTGTTTATCCCAGTATATGTCATTCAGCTACTTGTTAGTGATAGCACTAACAAGTGCTATCTTGTCACTAGTGATAGTGATTTCACAAAATGGACAAAAATGTGCATATTTCTTTCAAGAGAGAAATCCTGTCACACTTTATAGGTTTTGAATAAATAGAGCTCTGCAGCGTTGAAGCAGGGCTACTGTCTGCTGTGAACATGGTCTGAAGGTCTGTATGGAGTATGCCAACAATATTCTTTTAAGATATTTATACCACGGTGAAATACTGTAATTCTCAAAGTTAGTTCATTTACAAAGCAGATAGGGAAATTATCATTCTGAATTGAGGAGGTTTCTTTAATAAGCTGTTAATATTTTAAAAGTATAGTAATTTTATAATACACAATACACAACTTTTTTTGCTTATTTACAAATAGTAATTTTTAGTTTCCAAGCCTGTTAATTACAATGTTGAATACAAGAGTTTGGATACTACAAGACTTTTAGTATTGAGAAATACGATATGATAGGTTACTTTGTAAGTGTGATTTTAAATGTGTAAACGTTTGAATGAACAATAGACGCTGTCTCAGTCTTGCTTGGTGTTTTTAAAAACTTATAAAACAGAGGTATTTGTACTAATATGTAATGTCATACAGAGCCATTTTCCTTTCTGACAACAATACATAACCATAGTATAAGATAAAATATTAAATTTCAGTATCTGGTTTCACTATTAGTTGTGAAGGTGATATGGCAAATAATGCATTTTTACCTGCTGTGGTCTAGTTGATGATCAATATGTTGGATACAAGACCAATGCCTGTGTTCTGAAGCTTTGAACATGAGGTTCCCAGTTCTAAATTTGGTATGCGTAACTTTTTCAAGTCAGTTCCATTTCATTCTGAGCTTTGATAAAATATTTAATCTGTTAATTTGAAAATCTTGTGTGTGGGTTTAAAACATTTTTTCTTTTTCTAAAATATTGCAAAGAACTAGAAAAAACTCCCAGGTTTTTCATGCTCTTCTCACTGTTAGTTTGGGGTTTTTTGGTTGGTTTTTTGTTTGTTTGCTTGGGTGGTATGTTTTATTTTTTTTTTCTCATGGCTAAAACTGGTTTCCCTAGTGCTGTGTCTGTTGTACAAAGACCAAATCCTTGGCTTGAAAAAACATCCGTAGGAATAAAGTTACCGCTGGTAATTGCCTTTGAGTTCTGCAAGGCCCACATCATTTCAGAGATAAAGTGGATCCTTACGTGCATCTTTACCAGTGGAATATAATGGAAGGAGACTGATACATCTTTGTCATGGAAGATCCATGATTCACCTTATTGTCCTGAGTTTTTCTCTCTTTTTCCTGTCCCCTGGATCCTTTAACTTGGCAGGTATACAGCACTGCTCTGCATGGAGATCATCCCCTGACATTATGGTGAACTTTGGTTGCAGGACACATGCTCTTGAAACACCAGGGTAAGGTTTTGCACAATGAACTTACACAATGGTTAACGTTTATGGGGTCAGTGCATCAGAAACATATTAAATAAACAGAAGTAGGGTTAAACCCCGTTGACACTCGTGGGCATAGCTTTTGAGAATTCTTTTCTAGATGGTCTAGCTAGTTCCTGTGTTATGTTGGAACGTGACAATAAAAGAACCAAATACTACTCTGCATTACAAAATGATTAATCTCCGATGTTTCCATTCCAGGAGTTTATTGCCAAAACTATAGGAAGTGGATGCATGAGGAAATGTTTTACAATCAAGGTGACATTATTAATTTTAAGTATTTCACTATGCAAGATCTTTCCTAACCAGACAGAATGGTAGAGAGAGATTTTTACTTTACGTAAGGGAGTCCCAAGAGGTATTGGGACAGAAAGCTCCTCCAAATCTATGGTTCTCATGTTTGACAGAGGTCAAGCACTGTGCCCGCTGTAGATGAGCCATTTGGAGCCAGATTGTCAATCCAAATGCAAGCTGCTCCATTTCCTGTTTATGCCTGTGCAGAGTTACACATCCTGACTCGCTCGCCTTCAGCTGCAGGTTTTTCCGCACTCCCTAGGAGATTTCTTCCTTAAAGTGGCTTGTTATTTATCATTTGAGTAAGCCATTGGAATTTTGTGAATTCCTGTTTTACTTAGCACATGCAAAATGGTATCATTACCTAAAGGAAGATAATGTTAAGGTAGTAAGAGTTACTGATACTACTAATAAAATGACCTTTGCAAAACAAAATCTGATCAGAGTATGCCTGAATGTGGAGAACCAATGCCAAGTTTACTGCTTCACAGAGGCCTGGCCTATTGTATATCTGACCTGAGGTTATCAGCAGTTAAAACCTGGTCTAGTAATTTAAAAATAAGCTTTTTGTATATTACACATTTACATTTTCCCATCTGTCACAAGATTAATTAAACATGTTTGCACCATAAAGGGGTATTCTTAGCAGAGTGGTTTACTTGGTATGTTTATGAAGTTCCTCCATGGGCAGAGATTGTTAGGATTTTTTTGTTTTTCAGTAGGGTAGCTCCTAAGTAGTTGTCATCTTTTTATTTTATTTTTTTTTTAATTCCCCCATCCAATAAAGTGAACTGAAAACCAAGCATACCTGACAGTTCACTGTGCTTTGTCCTTTCCCTTTAAATTGACGCACAATGAGATATCATTCTGGTAAGAGCCAGGTTAGCCCTCTCATAGTTCTGCATTGGCTAAGTCATGCCTTTCTTTATAGCTAAAGTTTTACTAAATTTGATGGGCTTTCTTATAGGTAGCAATGAGTTTCTGTTAATTACCTACATGCCTGGCTTAAAAGCTGAAGGAGGGTAGTTACTGAGGAAGGAGATTTCTAATTACGCCTTACTTCCAAGCAAATGTGGATGCTATTTGATAAAGTGACTGACAATGAACTACATACTACTCCATCCACCTCTTGTGTTGCTTTACTGTAATTATAAATTAGGCTTTTAGCACATGCTACACTGATTTATGTAAAAGCACCAGATTGAAGTTGGAAGGGATTTTATTAAATATAACAGTAGACTTTCCCATAAAATAACTGATATGTAGCATGAATAGAGTAAGTGTATTACAAAAAGTCAGAGTATGTTGAACCAGCATAATTGTACGAGGAAAAAAAAAACAGTGTGCGTGTTTTCTACAGATTTAACAGAGTTAGGAGGAGTCATATTTTCATTGTACTCAGTAGGAGTAGGATTGGACATGAACTTCAGCTGGGGCCGGTTTGCCTAATTTTAAAGTTAATGGACCTTTTGCCCTTTACACTATCAAAGAATACAACCTGTGACAAAAACATCTAGGCACCTATAATGAAAATTAAGAAGTTCTTCCTTTAATCACTTATTCCTAGTTTGTAAATATCTCCATTAAACTTGGTAGTGCTATCTTTGCTTATTTGGTTTATATTAGTATGGTATCTAAATATTTGCCAAGGATTAATAGGATTTAATTTAGCGATACCACTGTGAGCCAGAAAACCCCCCTTGTTCTCATTTTACAGTCTGAAACTGGGCAGCTTTATGTAGTGATTTGTGTAAGACTGTTTGAGACTTGTCTTAAGCCTTTTGGTTTTTCCAGTCCTAACTCTGAGGTGGGGTCAGCCACTCATCATACAAATTTAAATACTGAAGATTCACACCTGACACTTTTGTTTTGAACTTTGTCCCCATTCAAAACTCCCTCCCTCCCCAGTAAAAAGGAAACCTAAAGCAAACAACCCAAACCAACCACCCCAAGCCACAAGTCAGCTTTGGAAAAGTCATTACAGAAAATATAATTCATATACACAACTGAATGAATTCCTTTTCTCCCAAGGGATGATTATATTTAATGATAGAGTAGAGCTGAGGTTTGGAAACTTGGTTTTAATAGATGTTAAACTAATCATTAAATGCAATCAGTTTTATTTCCTATGTTATTTGAAGTTAAAAGGGTTGTCAGAGTCTCTTTCCAGACATTCCCTGTTGTCTTGATAGATTTTGTTGAATAACAGCTGATGAGCAGATTATATCTTGAGTACAGTGAGTATTGTTTTACTATAATTTTCTATTTTTATCATCATTTATTGTTTGCATCTTACATTATAAATGTACTTGATGTAAATAGCAGAAAACAGTATTTTAAACCTCTTATTTCAATTGTCTTTTCAGTACATGTAAGATATGAAAACACTCTGCAGTACCCAAGTTAACTTTAGAATAGTTAAGCAGCAATTCCCTTGATGGCCATGTTCACGTTGTGAGATGCATCAACACACATGTTTTGTCTATCAGGCCAAAAGAATATCCCATTTAGGGCTTTTCCCCACAGTAATCAAGGCTGAAGACAGCAAAACACCATTCCCTTCAGAGGATGCAGCAACAAAATGAACTCAACATTTGTTAAACAGTAAGACCTGGTACTAGTTCCTTTTTGCAATGTATTGTAGTGTGACTTCAGTTTCCTACAGCAAAGGCAGCCAAGTTAAAAAGTAGAAGACTGTAGATTACTTTAGCAAAAGGGTGTTGCTGTGCATAAAGCTCCTTAAGTTCAAACGCGTTGCTGGTCGAAGCTGGCCTGTTGACCCTCGTCCACTCTAGCTGGGTAAACCTGCAGGTCCTTGCTAAGGTATGCTCACAGCATGAAAGGTCTCAGGCTCTAATTAAATGCAGAATGCATGTAAATAGCCTTTCCAGATGTTTCAGCTAATGTAACTAATATGAATCTGAGCCTAATGCCTTCCTTTGTTTAGGAGGTGAAAGAACTGGTGTGCAATATTTGTGTCTGAAAATTTTAAAACATCGCATTTGTTTTCCTCATAATTTTCACTAATTTTTATATTTTATTTATAGCAAACCCCATTTTGCTTACAAGAAGCATACCAACTCTGCTGCCTTTTCCTGGAAAAAAATTGGCTGGCATAAAAGCAAATAGCCTGTGGATTTGGCAAGATGATAAACAGAAAGACTGTCAGTAGTTTAAAAAGATTTTCTTCCTTTTGCAGCAGAATATTGCATTATGCCTCTAGTTGAAAAATATGAATAGTAATCTCACTTTTATGCACCTTGAGATGTCTTGCTAGAGACCCTTCAAAATTTTACTTTAAAAACCAAACAACAACAACAAAAAAAGGAAGGCAAACAAAACAAGCGATGTTCACAGCTTTGTTTTAAAACATCACAGATTTTTACGAAGGACTTGGTTTTACCAGCCTCTTCTTTGTAGAATTCTCATCTGCTCTGTTAATTTTGTCAGGTTTGGGTTTTTTTTTTTCTTTTTCTTTTGAGAACTCTTAACTTTTCCATACTTTCAGTGTATTTTTAAATGATTGCAAAAATTCCTCTTCCTTCTCCTGTGGCTAGCAGGAAGCCAGCAGGATACCAATACTGCTTACTCACAGAAATTAAAAACAAAACAATAGGTAAGAAAAATAAAGAAATAGAACAAACAAGAGACACTAGCTTTTATGTTAAAACTTAGTGTGCTGTCCATTAGTTATAAATAAAATATATAATAAATTTTATTATAATTTATAATAAATTAATTGAAGCTCCAATAAATTGGAGCTTCAAGTATTGAAACTTCTCCAGGAGAGTTTCTACAGTATTTGGCCCCAGTGTCTGCAACTGAAATACGGTGTTAAACTACTAGTCCTGTCTGTGTTGCCCATAAAATGGGTAAAAAAGCAGTAAGCCAGTAACAGTAGCCTTGCAGCCCAGAGCCCATATTCAAGCTGCGGCAGTTTATACAGAGAGGTGGTCTATCCATTAATTTACTGTTCTTGTACCCCTGCAGATGCCAGTGTTGATGGGGCTTGCCATGCAGGCACAGGTGATGTCAGGTTGTCTGGTTATGTGTGTTCATCATACTCTCAACTCGTGAGGTCCCTCTCATTCTCCTGTCAAGTCTTTCCTGCGGTGCTTGGACTATCTTGCATTCTTTCTCCCAAGCAGAACTGCAGTGCGTGCCAGGGGAGCACTTCCCTTGGAGTGTACCAGCCTAGAGAAGGGCACCAACAACTCTTCATTGCCCTGCTCGCTCTGTTAAAAATTACCTTAGTAAAAAAGAGAAGGGGAAAGTATGCTTCCATGTTCTCTTTCTCCTAGTGTGCTAGTGATACGATTGTATGATCAAGTTGCCTATTTCCCGTTGAATCAAAATATAGCTCCTTAGGGCGTCTACTCTGTCACTTTTTGATGCAGTTGCTTAATTTGCATTTATGTAACATGTAACCTACCCCTCCTTCAAAAAGACACCAAGTTCTCAGTCTCATATTTTCTCCAAAGCTACGTATCTTTCAGTTTCTTAAATCTTTAAGTTCATCAGCACCATGGACATATGAGCAGAGACTTGTATCCAGTTCGACATCTCCATTCTACACTTTGGGATAAATAGACTTCTCTATTTGCCACTGACACGTGTGTGAAGAACAGCTCATAACATGATTGAACTCCATTGATTTTTCATAAAAGTTTAATAAGATGATACAGGTCAAAAGCTTTGCAAAATTTGCAATAAATTCCTGTAGAGAGCTGAACAGGACCTAGTGGGGAGAGCTAACACCAGAGGAATTTAAATACACCTTGAATCATATGGAGGGTAACAAGGATTTGAAACTTTTTGGTTAATCACTTTGAACATAGGACTTCAGATGGTGAGATTTATAAAATTGCATGTCTCTCCTGTTTATGTTTTGTGTTTACAGGTGACTTGCACGTAACTGCTTTAGTAGACAACGGATCTCAGAAAAATACTTGACTCACTCCCTCAGAAAAGGAAACCTCAGATTTACATGTAAGCAAATAGTTTCATTTTTTGCACATTTTCCCCTGAAATAGTTGACCAATATTGCATGAATGCATTCAAATAGGTGAGACTCCAGCTGTGCTACAGTTTTTAACCAAGTCTGGGGCATAACTGTCTGTTAAAGTTCCCTGACCTGATTGCAGAACAAGTTAGATGACTTTTAAAAATCAGCTGGGTAAAATGCAGAATCAGTGATACATCAGTTACAGATGTCCTCTGGGCTTACAATACAGAAAATACCTCTACAGAAAGCCTCAGTAGCTCCTCCAAGAGCTTAAAGGTTGTCCCCAAGCCCTGTCCCCTCCTCTGTGCCAATCTGGGAGCCCTGACCACCAGTGGGGGAAGCCTCATGTGGCACATCACTGCTGCCATGCTTGTGGCTGCAGGCTGGAGTTGCAGGCTGAAGACTGGCTGGTTCAGTCTGAAGGCTTGTTCCTCAGCCCATGAAGTTTTCAGCAGCAGCAAAACTTTTTTATGGCTTAACTTTGTTCCCTGAGCTTGCAGACTGCGGAGGAACAGGGTGTTTATTGGATGTACGGCAGCCATTCCCACTGAAGAGGAGGGTCTATCTCAAAGGTGGGCACAGCTCCCTTCTGGGAGCTCCATAACTGCACCTTGCAATGGTGTTGTATAGATGTGGGTTCTGAGGACTTCCAGTGGGAATGGGGACTACACCCGGGAAGTCTGTGCCTGGCTGTCCTTATTTCCCTTTTCAGCAGCAGGAGGTATATTTTTCTTTCATCTTGTGCCTAGTACTTGGCTTTTCCCAGTGCTGGCAGGTGTGTTGCCTTGTTCTGCTCTCCACACTGAACTCCAGATCTTGGTGCAGCCCTGCTCAGATGGAGGCAACAGCACAAGGATTTGAAAGCTGAGTTTGATCCCTGACCCTGCCACTGAAGCATGCCAGGATTGATTCATTTCCTTTGCCTCTTTTAGCCTGATTATCTCCTTTGCAAAACAAACAAACAAAACACACCCCAAAACATCACTACTCCCAGCTTTAAAGACTTGCACTGTCTTTGGTGGGCTTTGGGGTAGGAGTGCCATTGAGTTAAGATGGGGATTTCATTAAATTCCAGACTTGCCCGTAGCATGGTAGTGGTTTCATACAGCTTTTCAGGAAAGTGTGTGCTATGTTCCTCTCAAATGCACGAAGAATAGATTTTCATGCAAGTAAGATGCCTTGTTTAATCCTCAGGCTAGCATTATCAGGGGATGTTTTAGGTGTAGGTTATGGTAAAAGTCTTCTTATGATTAGTTGATGTTTTTGTGTCACGTGTACCATAAGGATGACTTCATGTAAAGGTGTAGAATTTTCTTTTGAATTAAAAATCACAAAATAGAGTTTGTTGAGAGCTTTAATAAGTTTTAGCCACAGATTTTGTGGCACAGGGCAATATCCTATTAAAGAGAACCAAGAACGCCAGCTTTCATATGGATCTAATACACTGAAAGATGCGCTTTGTGCTCCCTTGCTACCTGGGCAGTAAGAGGGGGGAGAATTCAGTGCATAAATCTAAGACCCTCTGGAAAATGTTCTTTATAGCTCCAGTAAAGTCCTCTAGCTAGTTCAGTGTTTGTTGTTGATGCCAAAGACACCTGAATATTCCTTAATGTACTGAAATGTCCCAGAGGGTCACCAGTAAGAATTGTGCATTTTCTGGTATGGCACACAATTTTTAAAGGTTCCTCTCTATTGTCATCTTCATTGCTGTCCTGTAGATGAAAAAACAGGCAATTCTCTATTTGCTTTATATGCTGCCTCAGAGCAGCAGCTGTGCCCCAGGGTGATGCACTCAAAGTGTCAAGTATGGACCCAAAACTGGTGAGAGGATTCTGCAGGAGCTATAAATTCCCTTTTCTTCAGAGGTTATTTCTGCACTCACACTTGGTGTGTAGATCTTATTTCTGTGCTTGGGTTAATGTATAGATTTTCTCTGTAGCTCATCTTTTATTCTAAAAACTAAATTGAAATTCTTCTGCTCACCTGTTAAATCTGTGGGTTCTGTATATGGTAAAATATTTTTAAGGGGTGCAGTTCTTTTATGAATTATTCTTCAAGTGAAATGGTTATTTTCTGTATAACCTTTCCTGTGAGAACCTTCAGAAAGACAGTCCAGCAATGGTTTAGGTCCTGGTATTTTATAATTAGTATCTTATATTTAAAATACATTTTCAAAGATTTTAAATTTATCCACTAGATATGTCAAGCTCTAGATCTTTGCACATACCTGTTGCTACTAAGACACTGTAATTGGTTAGTACTTAAGAATCTGATCTGTTCTACGTTTCCTTCACACAGACACGTCTTGATGATATTTCCATTAGTATTTATTCTGACAGAGTGTATTTGTGCAAAGATTAGGACCTGGAGCTGATTAGCAGGTTTTGAAAGTCATCACCGTGAAGAGAGTGATACTTCAGCAATGTCAGTAAGCTAAGGTGGCCCACCAAGCAAAAAGCATCTTCTCAGCTGGGGATGGACCCAGGAAAAGGGGTGTGGAGGACAGGACTCTGTTGCCCACTGGTGGGTGGACAGTGCATGTTTCCACTGTTGCCTCCTGCCTTCACTCCAGCTCTGCTCTCAGGTGCAGCTAGAAGGGCAGGGTCCTATGAATCATCTAGCCCTGTGCTGCACATGGAATACTGGGGACTAAGATGCTGGACAAGGTAGGAGATGAAAATAGTTTATTTTCCATTTCTGTTCTGAACGCCTAAAATTACTCTGTAGCTTTCCCCAAAGTCACTCAGGTTGGAGAGATTATGTTCCCCCTCATTGTCTTATCTGTAAAGTGGGGGATTCACACAAGTGAAATATTTTGGGGACCTACAGGGGAAAGGGACTGCATATATGCAAAGAACTGCTTTTTTTCAGGTCTATTCTACAGTGGTTGATTTTATACCAAGGAAAGTTGTTTTTATGAGGCCTTTCCCACCTTTGAAAATTGAGCACCTCTTTTTTTTTTTGTTTTCTTAGCTATGTTTTCTCATGAATCTCTATCTCTGCTAATGTGTGGGGTTTTTTTCCTTCTCTGCAAAGACTTGTGATTTACAAATGTGTATGAGTAGCATTTACTCCCCTCTCCACTAATGTTTTGACTGAAGTTTTATGCTTCTGAAGGATTCAGCACTGTGGGAAAATACAGAATGCTGTGTACCAAAGAAATAGAATAATATTGATGTATTCAGATGAAGGGAAATAAAAATTGAATCCATACTCACATGTGCCTGTAAATTATTAGAATGTACACAAGTGTAATTTAATAGAAAGTAACTTAACTAAAGCCTAGTAATGACATACTTTATCCTGCATGCAAACAATATGAGATGTTTTTTTCTTCAGAAACAGAGTTGATGTGTTAGGCAGGGAAAAAAGTCTTACAGGTTACATTAGACCATTGGAAAATGTTAGTGTGGGGCACCTTAGAGATAAGACCAAAAAACCCCAAGTTGGCATTCATAAAATTGGCTTATTTATAAATAGATTTTTTTAATAGGGGCTGAGTGGTTTGGTTTTTTTTGTCTTCAACCAGATGCAGCCAAGGGGTGAGCTCTGAACTGTGGATGCAGATAACTCCAAACACTCAGGAAACTGTAAGCAATGATTTCTATCAGAGGCTTCTGCATTATCTCCTTGTCTTCTGTTTGTCTTCTCTGTTCCCCCTGCATTGTCCCTATTGCTTTCTCCCCATCCTCCCTGGGAGTTCTTGCTCCCCTTGCATTGTCTCAGGTCTGCTCACTTGCCTATGGAGGTGGACCCCAATGCCAGCACATGGTGCTGACTTCCACAAGACTGTCTGAAGGTGAAGGCACTCCAGGAGTCACCAAGTTGAGAACTGCAAACACCAGTAATGTTGGGCTCACCATTTTCACTGCAGCTTTGTGGCCTAGTGTAACTTCTACTGCCCTGAGCATGGACAAAGGACTCAAAGAGGCTGCAAGAGATCCCAGTGCCATCAGCACACACCACAGAGATAGCAGAAAGGAACAGAGAGAGCTGTCGAACAGCTGTGACCTGTGTGCTGAACGCAGCCACCTCTCAACAGCGGAAGTTATAGAAGCAGAGAGAAAGAGTGCAGAAAGAGCCTGGAGTTTATGGGAAGCAGTAGGTACATAGAAATAGGCCATGTCTTGTCTGGTAGGAGAAATGTGCTACCTTGGACATGCCACAGTGTTGAGTGGGCAGGGGAAATGTTCCTGAGGAGGAGGCTTGGCTTAACACTGGGGTGCTCATGGGAACTTCAGCCAAGTGCTTTGAAATAAAATGTGTTCTTGTTTCCTATGTGGGAAAAGCTGTGCCCTTAAGAAACCAGCAACTCTTTGCATGTAGAAGGCTTGTGTTGTGTTTAAGCTCACTTCTCTGGTGCCAGAAAAGGAGGAGCCCAGCGAGCGTGGGGCTGAGGAGAGGGAATGCAGCTGAAGGCTTTGTATACGTTACTATTGTTTTCTACAATAATTGAAACACCTGCATAATTGTGTTTGAAATGCTTTAGGTGAAATTAATGAATAATTTATGAATAAATAATAGGAGGAAAGATTTACATTGTGGCCATAAAAATAATTTTGGATGAAGCTTTTAAACTTTCACCTTTGTACGTCTAGCTCTATAGGCGCAAAAAACAACCAAGTGGCTTTCATTAATTTTTATTTTCTTTTTACCATGTAATTTGCACACTCAGTTGTTTATTAGGGTGTAGGTCACTATTCTGTGGAGTGACAGGCACCTTTTCTCATTCAGCCTCTGTGCAGAATTCTCTTCTGCCCACCAGTCTTTGAGCCTGGGAGACAAGTACTCTTGGCATTCTACTATCCTGCTTCCTGTGACAGTCTTGACGCCTTGCAAGGTTCATCAGGAGAGAGGGAGAAAAAAGGATTTGTTTGTCTTGTCCCCCAAAATAGAAGCAAGTAAATGCCAAAATATCTGAAAGCTTGTGAGACCTTAAATGAAAGAGGGAGCTTCAGATAACAATCTTCATCATTACTGATGCTTCGAAGAGCTCCCTATCCATACTCTAGTTTCTGCTTTTGCTTGTCCTAGAGGAGTGACAGCACTAGAGAATCACATGTCTGAAATGATCCATTGTTGCTGTTGCTTGGGTTTAGTTTTTCTGAAAGAATTTTGGGGAGGGCACTTTCTTTTCTTTTTCCTTTATTGTGAAGAATTTTTTTCTTTTTTTTTTTAAATTAAAAAAAAAAATTCTTTTATTTTTGTTTCCAGATTTTATTTGTTTTCCCCTTTCTGTCTTTATTTTGCTGCAGGTACTCTGTTTTAACTTTTGTACTTTCGTTTCTGTTATGCTCCTCCATGAATTCTGATTTTAACCCTTGAACTTTTGCAAAGCACCCCTTCCCAAAACACACATGCCTACACCGCCTCATTTACTCCGTAGACACACAGACTTATTGGTCAGACTGCTTGTGGCGCGGTTTTGGTAATCATGCAAGAAAACATCTAGAGGAGACCTACGTATCCTGTGTGAACTGTGGAATGCAATTCTTTTGTATCAGAGAAATTAGAGAGTGATTTATTTGTACAAACAGCCTGTATTGCTCGGTGGTTGGTGTTTCTTGTCTGCACTGGCTAAAGTGTCATAATATCATGGAAAGATGTGATACAGATGATCAGTTAAAGCTTTTCATAAAGGAATTGAAACAGGGTGGAAGACTTCTCTTTTTAAGGCAGTTTTTTTTTCACCCTGTCTTCCTGTAAATGATTTCTGTTAGTAATTTAACATATAGCTCACTAGTATCTTCTATGTCATGAAATGAGTAACTAAAAGGTTAAATTTCCATTTCATTAAGGTTCTTCATAGTTTGCCAGCAGAGGAGAGAGGAGGGTGGACGGTGCACAGTGCCCCAGTAGTATGAAAAGTACGTATCTCACTATTTTGGTGGGATTTTTGATACGTCACTGCGAATGTGAGCAGAGGGTTTAGAGGTAGGGATTTTTTTGAAATAAATTCCATCTTTTCTCCAGCAACCCTTTGTGAAGCATGTTGTCCTTAAGAAACCCTTCATTTTACAGAGTCTTTGCTGGCCATTTTAAGGAGGAGCTGTTGTGCGCAGCATTGTGGTGTGACTGCAGAGTGGATGATCAGTTCCCCTTCCTCTAGCACGGTGCGCAGGGGCTCAGGGCAGAGAGCAGGGATGTGCCAGCACTCACCTTCTCCCCAGCTATCTGTGCCTCAGCACAATAATCCATGCTGTGGATTAGGGCATGTTAGATGGTGGACTGTGAAATAGCTTCTTAGGAACGTTGATATTTAACAGTAAATAAGTACAGTCTTCTGTCCTGAGTAAACACTGTTATTTCTGAGAAATTAAAGAAAAAAACCAAACCAACCAGAACTCATATAATGTAAATAAGTTGAAAAACCCACAAAACTTATATTGAGAGCTTTCTGGCTGTTGCTATGTTTTGGAGTAATACATTGTCCAAGATACGACACTTCTATGATGTATTAAACTAATGTATCATAAGAGTGTCATAGCTTTGATGATGTATTAATGTAATACATCGTTAGGGTGCCATTGCTCTTTTGATGCATTACTCAAAACACTACCAACTGGTTGGGTTAGTACACAAGCATCTGTGCGTACGAAGTAGTGTTTCTATACCTAAAACTACAGTGAAACTGAAAAAAATCTTGTGTGTGCAAAAACAAGGTAGGAAGATCTGAAACCAGGGGCTTCGGAAGAGAGGGTTGAGCTGGGCGGGACCAAAACTGAGGCTGGAGCTGCGTGCTTGCAAAATCTCTGTCTGAATGTACAGAAAATATGAGGAGGAGAAACTGCCTTTATTGGAACCAATGGCAAGATTTCATTCCTTTTCAAAGAGTAATGTGGTATGTACTATAATACATTAACAGGTTCAGCATTTTTCTGAAACGTCTTGACATGATTTTTTTTCAGGATACCTTTTGCAATTTGCCTTACACCTTGTAATTTGCTATCCTATTTTCTGGGAAAATTAGGTTGAACAGGTTTTATGCAGACAAAAGGTCTTTTGCCTTGAGTATTTTTTTTGCTAATTTTTTGTTGTTTATGTCAGCCATTTCTAGTTTCAGAAAGGAAAGTAGGGTAGGCTCTGGTAAGCAGTGAATGTCTTTCAACAGGGTTTGTTTTTACCATATTTCAAGACATATCTGGTTTTGGACAGGCTTTGGAGAAGCATTCTGAAGCAAACTGCAAAATCCCCCTCACCCTGCACTGAATATGAAACTTGAACAAAAGGAACTACAAACCATGTTAAATACAGATGATGATGTTGAATATTCATCTCCTTGTTTTCTCATAAAAAGACAACAACCTTTCCAGTATAAATTGCTCTTTTGTTCTTCATGATGTGAGCCATAAAATATCCAGTATAAAAAGTTGCATTTCTCAGGTTTCATCCCAAACAATATTTGCATTTTGCCCAATTTTTTACATCATAGTATCTTGGCCACTAGATGGCATTGACATTGTTAGTGTAAGTGGGGAGGAGATGGAGGATGCTCAAACCTCCTCCATTCAATGACCTTCCTGCCATTCGAGAAGCCCAACCAGATGAGAAAATCCACAAGTACCCAGAATTAAGACCAAAGCAAGTGCTGAATTTTCATGAGGTCTTCACGGATTACTTCACAGTCTGCAGAAATGTTGACCCAACCTACATGACAGATTCCTGCTACTGGGCAGTTTTCAACTGACCATGCACAGTGGAGATTGCACCTGCAGCAACTTCAGACATAACCTGTGCAAGACACCAGTGCATGGACTGGCCAGCTACTGCGTTATAATGCATTCACAGTGCTTAGCAGACTACTTTTTGTCTTGGGCTTTTTTGGTATTCTGATAATCTCTGAAATAGCTATTGCCATGGTTACGTTCTCCTGATCCTGTCACCACTCTTGTTTATTTTTCTGGAAATTATGGTGTTCATGGGTTTTCCAGGTATCCTCTCACAGTAAGAAGCAATTATATTTGGCGTTACTAACCAGGGATGTTAAAACAAGTCTGTATATATGGGTTTACATCTTTTTCAGGCCAACAGAACAGTGTTTCGTGGCATGAAGCTGGTATTAGAAAGTAATGTTGCTGTCCTTTAACAGTGCTGTGCTTTAATAGTGCCAAGGTATGATCTTGGCTTTGCCTAACATTTTTGTCTTATTTATGAAATCCTAGATGGAGAGTTTGAAGAAAACCTTGGGAAGTTGGTTGTGAGAAGTAATTTCTCTGGGAAAAAATATAAGGAGGAAAGTGATATTCAAGAGATACTTCTAATTTTTTTCATCTGTCACTCTTGGTATGTTTGAAATTGGGATTCCAGCAGTGTGCTCCTGCCTCAGGAGTAGGGTTGTGCTCTGGCTGGTACATGGGCCTCACGGTCTCCTCCCTTAGGCAGAAAGGGAATGTAGATTTAGCTTTCTTAGTAGCAGAAGCACAAACTTGTTTGTATTTAGTTTGGGAAACTGTAGGTGTTTTCTGCTAACCTGTGCAATACTGGAGGAGCGTTTCATTGGGTGGAAGTCCTAGGAGAGGCTTTTGCTGCTAGGTTTGTCAGAAGTGAGAGGAAAAACACACAAAACAGAAAACCTCAAACCTTTTCCAGTGGCTTCTTCAGTAATGGTGGATTCTGTGTGTCTTGTTGGCTTTGATGGCAACTCAAGTAATGTAGCAGCAGTGGCTGTGATGGCTCTCAGGCAATTCAAGAGTTTGGCAAATTTTGTGACAAGAAGCAGTTCCTAAAGCTAACAGATGTTGCCTTGCTAGTCCCTGAATGCTTGGGAGGGTCTGCTGCTGTGTGTGTGGTTTCTGTTTCAGAGCTTGATGTCGACTGATATCCAAGTGACTACCTCCGTGACTAAGATGGCAGCCTGAATGACATGGGAACTTGGCATCTCCTTGATGATGCCCTAGACCAGGGGTCCTCAAACTATTGCCCACGGGCCGGATACGGCATTCTTTTTCCTGTTTTTTTTGTGCACTACTACAAATAACATATGTGCAGTGTGCATAGGAATTAATTCATTTTTTTCCAAACTATAGTCTGGCCCCCGACAGTGTCTGAGGGACAGTGACCCGGCCCTCTGTTTAAAAAGTTTGAGGACCCCTGCCCTAGACCTTCTTTAAAAGTCTCTTCTGACCCAAACAATTCTATGATAGTAAAAGTTTGCTTCCACCAACTGATCCTATTTCCTTGGAGTTGGCTGTGTAAAAAAAAAAAAAAAGGCTGGGAAAGCCATTTGTGCTTGATGACATAGCAGGATGAGATTGGTAGTAGAACCACAGTCCCCTTCTTCCAGAAATGTGCTGATTAAATTTTCTGGGTGGGTTCCCCCACTTAAATTTGCATTATTTATGGAATTTACATATCATAAGTAGAAAAAGAATTTAGAAACAATGCTTGTGTTCCTCCAATAGAGCAATGTATTTTATACAAATAGCTGTAGTCTTTGTAGTCTGTAGTCTTTATAATCTGTTATTAGAGGTAATTATTTTAATTATGATTTAGCAACATAACACTGAACTTGGAGCAGATGTGTAAATGGATTCTCAGAAACCTGTGGGGTTTGGTTTGTGATTATTGTCTAGTTTTTGCTGATTAAAATTAAGGCAGGAGGTGGCATAAGAATGATAGCAGCAGAGCCTGAAAAACTGAGAGGCAACAAAGCAACAGTTTCATATGGGTAGCAGTAGGGAAGTATGAGAGTGGTGTTTCTCTTGCTTGCTATTCCTTTCTTAAGCATTAAACACTTGCATGTTGTGGTAGTAGCTGTGAGAAACTGAGATTCCTTTCCGATGAAGCCATGAAGATGAGGCACCTGTGTACTCTCCTTGGGAGCTCTGTAGTTTGCTCCGTTGCCCCCAGCTTACTTCATCAGGAAACCCTTGGTGGTATCAAAGAAGAAAGGAGACTAGTTCTTACCTGTAGCTGAACTAGGAGGTGCAAAGCAGAATTTTCTTAGGGCTGTATTTCCTGATTAGTCTCCTCTCTCCAAGGAAAGTTGGAAGTTGTGTTCCAGGATTCTGTTTCTTCTCATACAGCTGGGTTTAGTTACTACATTGCCAACATGTTTGCTTGAATACTGTAAAATAACCCATTACTTTTCACTCTGGTTTCACAGGCTTTAATGTTTCTAAAACATTTGCTGTGTGGTGACTTCCTTCCCAGCCATGACTCTTGGCTGCAGCCAGGCACAGTCACGCTCTGCTTGCTGTCCCAACCAGCACTGGCAAGGGACAGGCTGGCAGTCTCCTGAGGGGATGCTTTAGAGCAGAGGGAGGGGGGCAGAGGGGAAAGGCTGGTGGCCTCAGTGACAGCTTCCTTGGAGATGGACCTGTAGTGATGAAATAGCTAGTCAGCAGCTGCACTGGGGCTTGCACATTGGCCAGCTAATACCAAATTTTCCAGCACTGGCTACACCCCATTGAAAGCTTGAAAATCAAACCGAAGTGGTGGGCCACTGAGTTAGACCTGAGCTAGGCTTGAGGGTTTGTGGTACAGACAGGTGGGGAATGAATAGGATGAAGGTCAGAGGAAGACTGAGAAGGACAAGCTTTTGGTAACTTTACAGGGGATGTTGTCTCACTTTCAGAAAGAAATTGTGTAACATGTATGTTTCAGTGGATTTGTCTGGCCCCACTGCAAGGTTGCAGTAGATTTGGAGTTGAATTCTCAAAAATCAGTGAAACTCAGCGCTTTTGTCATCATAGTAGGGCCCTAGCAAATTTTGCGGCATAAATTTGATGTCAGTGCTGGTTGTACATGCCAATGACCTAAGTATTGTTGCAGCTCTGACAGTGGCAGCGTGTGGCCTTCCTGAAAATGTCTGAAGTTATTATGTGTATTACTAGAAACTGCCGTGTATCCCTCTTTAAAAAGAGAGGCTGGTCATGGAAATCAAAAGACCTCATTTTTTTATCTATTAGCTTCACAAGGAGTTCCTTGTAACTATAACCACTGACCCAATGAGCCAAGTACCTCAATCAAATGTTTCACCTAATGATGTCTTTTATTACAGTTCAGCGATGCAATAGACTGAGTATCTGCATGGTGAGCTAAGTGCCTCTGGAAGCCCAGCAGTAAAACTTTCTGCGCTTCAAGTGCTGTGAAAATGTTCTCCCATGACTTAAGTAGGCTTTTTTTTTTTTGTGTAGCTTAGAAGAAATTACACAGTAGCAAAATATATCAGGAAAATCAGTGACCACAAACCTACATGCAATAATCAAAGATCAGTGTGCTCAAGAGAGATGTTTTATAGTACATTGACATCACCAAGCACCTCTCTGTGCTCAGAACTTCAGCAGCAAATACAGAATGAGACCCATTCCTAAGGTAATTGCTAAGTTTTATATTTGGAGGTGATTGTTCTCTTAAAAGCAATTCTACTTGGGCTGTTTTGCTTTTTTTTTTTTTTTTTTTTTTTTCAGTGGCTCCATGCAATCCTCCTCCTCTCCTAGCTCATGCAGAAAAATGTGCTCTTGGATTGATTAGCTTGTGGAATTTACATTTTGCAGTGCATTAGAGTGACCAGAAACCAAGTAAACTATGTTATGTGAATGGGCTATGGAAATAAACTTTTTTTTAATGAAGTTAATTGACTGCCCTGAATAACTTTCAGCTTCTTTCTTTGCCCTAATTGGAATTAATTACTTTGCATTGGTGTTGTGACTTTGCATGGCTTCTTGTAAAGCTTTGCCTTTTAACTTTTCAATTCTAACTTACCTGTGCAACAGGTCTACTAACTACCTTTTAACAGCTCAGCCTGTAAAAGGAGCATTCCAATCAGCAACATGTTGTTGGTTGTACCCATCATACATGTGCCATGTAAGTGCTGCTTGTAAAGCAACTGGGCTGGGGCACAGAGATCCTTTTGCAGTTTCTGAGGTGTATGGTGCTTATGGAAATGATGCATGGCAAGGGTATAAAAATCAAGATTTTTATGTCTGTGGAACTTCAGATCCTTAAGATCAGTTTTGTAATGCAAGGTCTGTTTCTTGGAAAAGGCCGCACTTAGTTTTATGTTAATAAAAGATGTGTATTTGGCTTCATGTCAGAAACAGGAATTCAGAGAACTTGAAAAACCTTTGAAGACTGTTACAGCTGTAATTGGTGTGTTTTGTCTTGGGTGGGGAATTTGAAAGCTTTATTTCGAGAATATACACTCTTAAGGGCAGGAACTGTTACTCATCTGTGTTTGGAAAGCAGCATCAACACAGTCTGGACAACAATAATACTACAGAAGGTTGAAAGAACAATTAGAGAGTGGAAATAATGACCTGAGGGAGGAACACTTAACTTAGCACACTGACGACTGCACATCGTGCATTTGGGGAAATCAGAGGGGAGAGAGAGACCAAGAGAATTGCCAGAGAGGCTAATACTCTCAGAAGAAACATACTGAAATCTCTATTTACATTTGATTGAAATGATATCAAATAACTTGAAGAAAAAATCCTTTGAAACGGAAAGTGGGAATTTGTCTTCATTTGTGTTTTCTCCTAGGAGAAATTCCCTCGTTCTTTGGGTCTTTCTCTTTCCTTCCTTAGTACCTTGGGACAAGAGGAGTCTGTCAGTAAAACACCATCCCCAAAGCCAGGCTTTGTTTGTGAATGCCAGGAGATGTGCAAAAAAGCTGCCTTCTGCCTGGTAAATGCAACCTCTCAAGGCTTCTCTGTGGAGCAGCCGGGGTGCTCTCGAGGCAGCCAGTCTTTCTCTGGGATGGATAAAACAGTAACACCTCATGTCCTGATGGCACTTACCAACTATACCTCGTGTTTATTACAGGTTTTAAATGTTATTGTGACAAATAATCATGTTTTTGGAACAGCGCAGGATGTAGGTCAGCCTTGGCTGTGTGTTACAGGTGGGAAGATCAAGGCGGCACATCCTGGGGATTTTTCAGAATAATGGGGCAGTTTGTGACTGAAGAGAATTAGGGATTCCTGGGTTGTCTGCTCTGGGTCTCCAGGAAGCATTTCTCATATAAGCTGTACTACAGAGCTGAGCCTCAAATACCACATGACTAATAGACTTGTTGAAATAGCACAGAAGGTTGGGCGAGACTTTTTGCTCTTTTATCTATCTTCTGGAACGTGTCAAGTACTTCTGTACATACACTTTTTTTCTAAAATAATTCTTTAAACTAAAAACAAATTATCATTTTCTTCCTGGCTACGTTAGTTTGTGTTGTATTACTTACGGCTTTCATGAGAAAGCATTAAAACAAAGCAGAACAACTACAAAGTAACTACCAGGAAGAAAACAGGGTTTTTCTAGTGTCCTTGGCTTCAATTTTATCACCCTGAAGTGATCACTTCCTTTCTGGAGCTTTTTTCTTGTTTTGTGTATATTATTTCTTTGTGTAATTGTTCACATGAAATCAACTTCCAAACAGTGCCAAAATGTAAATTTAACAAATCAGGTGAGAGGTAAGTTAGGGTGAATCTTAGAGCATCAGTAGACTCATCCTTTAATGTATCAATCATAGTCTAAATATTTGAAAGTGTTATTCAAATTCTGCTATTTTTTTTCACAATTCCCATACTCAATAAATGGACAATGATTCTGTATTATTGATTACTTAAAAGTGTATAAATGGGGGAACAGTTCTAAAGCAGCAGATAATCTCACTCAATCTACCTCTGTCTATTCACAGGGTGGCAACCCCTGCCACCAACGGGGCTGTACCATCTCACATGGAGCAGTCAGGCTGCGCCGTGCTCACTTGCAGCAAGTGCTTCTGTTACCTCCTTGGAGTTGTTGCTCCGTCTTAAACAAAACATTACCAAGACGCTGTTGATGCTGCTCCACCAGACTTCCTCAGGACCCTGGCACACCAGGTGAGGTACCAGCCAGTTTCTCTGGCAGTAAGGAAAGGTGTCTCTGTGACCCCAGAAAGTACAGCGGGTTTTCTTTTTAGTTGACTTTTTTCCCCGCAGGATGCCCAAGGCATAAATTTATGTCAAAGTCTGATATACAAAAAAACCCCAAAGAAAAAAAAAATTAAAAAATTTGTTCCCTTTACTCTTTTTGGGAAAGGCCCTTTTCCTGGTTATGTTGAATATTGCCAAGTGTGTTGTTGGAGCAAAGAAGTCTGTCTTCAAATAATTTAATCCCTGCCCTGATGCTGCTCCTTTGTTTAGATTCCACTATTAATATTTATGTACTGTTGTTGAACTAAAATTCTTGGGTGTTTCCTATTTTCCCTCTGAAAACCATGTTTGGTAAGAATTGTTGATTACTTAGGTCTGTAGAGCTGATCATTATAAGCCAAGACAAAGCAGACAGACTGGTGACTTTGTCTTGCTTTTGGCCGGGGTTTCTTCAGCCTGGTCTGACCAGGTCCAACAGGTCCAAAACTTTCCTGTTTTGACATCTGTGGCCACTTTGCTGCTTTGAAACATGCAGATATTGTGTCCTTGACCTTTACCCCTCCCCACAATGTATAGGTAAGTCTCCTGAAAATCTTGATGCATTGAGTAGAGCTGGCTTGTGAGTTTCGTTTGTAATAGAAAGAAAAGGAAAGTTAAAGCAGAAATGTATATTGTGAATTGGTGAATCTGGAAGGAATCTGCGTGGTATGAAAGGAGTGGAAAGGCAGCAGTTCATGTGAAGAACAAAGGCTGTCACTGGGAGGGAGTGGGGAGGATCAGCTGGGTTTTCAGTAACGGAAGTGAGCAGAGGAGAGAGACTAACATCCAGAAAGGAACAACAATGGTGAGATGTGCCCCAGCACCACCTTCTCCTGGGTCAGTGCCTCTCTCAGCTTCAGTGTCTGAGGTTCTGCATGCAGAGACATGCAAGACTTGGCGTGGAGGTTGCAACTGCAAATCCAAGTGTTGCAGGACTCACAGGAATATTTTCTTAGAAAGAGTAGGACATTGCTGTAGAACATTTCAAGTGAATTTGCTAAGTGAAAAAACAATCTGACATAGTTTGTGAGGCAGCTATAGTGTTCGATTTTAAATAAAAACATACACCAATAATAAGCTTCCTTTTTCACAGCATGAGTTGAATGAATTGATAATACATATTCAATAAATTATTCCATGCTATGATTTTTATCTGAAATTCATATACATTGTAAAATAAAACTGTTTTATATTGGTTTTAATTTTCATTTAATACTTACTGCTGCAGGTCCCTAAAATACATAAATGATAATTTATTCAGGCCTTGTTAATACCTCAAAGCAATGATAATAATCCAGTATATTTTATTTAGGTTTTATCCTTTAGATCAGAAGTGATTCAAGATTAACTATTTATGAAACACAAATATCCTCGTGTCTTCTTCATGTCTATGTGCTTCCTTTTAATTTTCTTTTGGAGCTGTTCCTCCCGTTAACTCTTTTGCTTTCTACTGTAGTTTATGGACTGATCATAATAGACCTTTACAATACTCCGTATTTTACTGTGGAATTCAAACGCAGGCATTCCTACAGACCTTCTCTAACATAGAGCCGTAATGTGCTGCTTTGCTGTAGGAAGCGGAGCGCTTTGAAGAACTTCCCTCCTTTGATACATGCAGGTTGAAATCAAGTTGTAAAGAGCAGGACGGTGATGTAGTGCAAGATATAAAGGCCACAGTATTGATTAGAAAGGCTTGCCTCACTTTTCTGTTATTCTGCACCAACACTCTTCTGCTTACACAAGGGGAAGGAGCACCACTGCGAAACAGGAATCGAGCCACGCAGATGACTGAAGCTTGGTGTCCCCTGAGGAGCAGTGCCTCACGAAATATTTTATATAGGAACGGAAGTACTGCGTGTTTGTGCTTTAGGAATTCCCGGAGGTGGCATGTGCTGTGTGTGCATGCGCCTGTAGTCATGCCAGCAGCTACTGAATGGCTGTCAGCAGTTTCTGTTGCACAAACAGTGGCTTGTTGGGGGTCTTTCCCACAAACACACTTTATTCCCTCTGGTGCAGAGTCCCTGTTTTATTTTATAATTGCAGCTGACAGCCTGAATTGGTAGTATCCAGCAAACATTCAGCAGCATCAGTCGCAGGTTGATTGATGTGAATGCTGCACAGGGAGGCTTTTGCTCCGTGTAGGTTTTGGATTGCAGCAGCGTGATAAACAATTGGTGTTCCTGGAAGAGTCCTATCATCCCACGTCTCAAACGGAGAGTCATTTCATCCTTTTACAGGGAATTTACCAATCCTGAAGCATAGGAAGAACAAGATGTGAGTGGACAAAATTGTGACTCCAGTGCTAGTTTTTTCTGCTGTTTGTTTCAGGCTCTGTGTTTTATTACCAACTAATGTCAAAACCTGTAGTCCTTACTGAGGCAGAGTGGTCTGAGCAGGTCGTGAATACAGACAGCATCAGGAGTCTGCATTCCACCATCTTGCTTTACCTTGCGCCTGTATTACCCACCTGGGCGTGCACAGGACATACAAAGCAGAAGCTGCCATCAGCCTGATATTTAATCTGGGACTAAAGGAAGGTATGATGAATAGGAAGCAGGGGTCAGGGCCTTCTTGGGGCATTCTGCAGAGGAGCAAAAATCAGAGGTTTGGAAAGTATGTTTGATGAAGGGAAGCTTTGTCTTGTCCCACTGATGGCTGCTGCACCAGGTTGTGGCTATTCAAGCAGCTTCTAGTGTTGCTGTCTTCAGTTCAGGTCTGCTGACGTCAGGGTAGGCATGTCTGTGCTCCACCTGAGGGTCAGGCCCTCTTCTGCCTCTACCATGTAGCAGTTTTTTCATATCGTTGGCAAATTGCCCTTAGAAAATGAACTCTACAAGCATACATGCAACTGAAATTGCTGGACCGGCACAGCCCAGAAGCTCGTGACAGCCTCTCAGGGTTATATGGCTCTAGGGTCTGATGACCCTAAATGTTTATCTGTAACTTTCTTGGCTTGCTGTTAGTTTAGCACTCTTTACCTGCCTTTCGAAATTCCAGGAGATGCACCTATACAGAAATTCCCTGGAAAACAATGGCAACTATGTTGGCAAAGGTAGAAATATTGTCAGAACTTTTGTGATGTATCTCTTCAAATTAGGGGTTAATAAAAAGTGTTATTCAGTATTCCAGGAAATTGTCAGGATCACTAAGTATTGTACTAACTTGACCTGTGTTACATTGAACTCACTCTTTCCATGTTTCCAATAAAAACATACAGCAGATTGTTCCAGTGTCAAACTCAGTTAAAAATAAATCCCCTCATAATTTAAATGGGTAGTGCATATACTAAATATAGTGCCCCAAAATATATCCCTCATAAGGAGAAATATCTAAAATATATCAACTCTGAAATCTCCCCCAGGTCTTACACAAAATCATAGTTTTCAGTTATGATTCCTCAAAGTTAAAATAATCCTTCCTCACTTGTAAGCCATCTAATCTTATTTGCTTTACTATGTTTTTATTGCAACACTGAACCGGCTTTGTTTCGTTCAAGCACAGGATTTGTAAATAACTAATTATAGCCCTGTTTTTTCCCCTTGAAGCATTAACATTTGGCACCTCAGAGAACAGCCCTTTTTCAACTACCAGAGAGTTCAGGGGAAGCGGTGGACGCGGTCTCAAAACAGTAGGGTACTGCTGACAAGCTCTCTTGGACCACTTCACCTCCTGCTCTCGAAATGGCAATCAGATGAGCCAGAGGGCAACTTTAGGAAAATATTTTTCTCTAGTAGCAGTAACATCTGCCTCCTTGGCAGCCTGTGCTGGCAGTTGAGTTGGAAGCTGTGGGTTTGCCCCTGGCCCTGCCGTGTATTTACATTGCTGAGAGGTTATCCTGAGCTCTGCTGGATACTGTTACCTGATTTTCTTTTGTTCTGTCATTTTCCTTCTTTGATGCTTTGGCTGCTTAACTCTTTACGGGTAACACGTAAAGCAAAAATTAAGTGTGCAGTGTGAGATGAAAGATATTAATTTGAAAGTATTAACTGGTAAATTCCCTTTGTATTAGAGATTCAGCTTTGCTGATCTGTTTAGGTGTATTTATTTTGCTTTAGTCTGGGCAACTTCACCATCGCTGTCTGATCTTTTAAAAGTGCCGCTCTCCACATCTGTATTTTCTGCTCTGCATCAAATTCTCTTTGGTGCTCTTATTTTTCCTGCATTTTACTTTCCTCTTCTGAGTAACTGATTTTTGACTGGCGCTTCATTTCAGCGGAATGATGTTGTTATAAAGACAATTATAAAGTAATCAGCACGGGCATATCAATATTTATTGAAATACTGAAAAAAAATAATAATTCCATTGGCGATGGGAAACTCCTGGCAAGAACTGACATGACAATATGTATTTCACCGATACAGTAAGAGAACTTCAACTTCAACAAGTAACTCACTGCACATTCTAAGAGTTGCATGGATTTAAATCCAAGGCAGCTGCAGAACATCTGTAATACAAATAGTCAGACTTTACAGATTGTCTGTTTACAAACACAGAACAACTATAATAAACCAGCCAAAGCCAAATCCTTTCAATTTTAGTCTGCTTTTACTAATATGTCCTGTAATCAATAAGGCAATCAGAAGTAAGTGTCTGGGTACAAAGTAGCTAATGATTAATGGAGGGGAGTTGGTGATTTTTGTGTTCTTTTGTTCACGTACTTTGGGCAAATCTGGTGGGATTCTTGGAACCACAGATGTGGGCAAATATGTTAGTTTATCCAAAATTGTTTCCAATCAACTGTATGAAAAATTGTTCTTCTATGTCCTTATTTTAATTCTTTTGTGTTGTATATAGATAATGCTGCTGTGAATACAGTTAGCAACACTTTTTTAAGCTGTTATCTTAATATTCAGTGAGATTCACTGTGGCATTTCAACAGGAAAAAAAAAAAGAAAATACAGGATGCAAACACTTGAAATATGCTCTGGTTTTCTTTCAAAAAGGAAAGAATGACCACACTTGTTTTGTAGATGTGAGTAAATGTATTTCACAGCCCCTGTCAGCTGCTGCCCTCAATTTACTTTTTGTTAATTTAGTTTGAGGGAGATCGCTGTTATTTAAATAATGCTTGCGTGTCTGCTGTGTGGGATGACTGAGGGAGCTCTGCGTGGTTTGCTTTTGGTCCGTACGACAGTATGTGCGTTCTGTGATATCAGACAGGCATCTAGGAGCCGCAGACTCTAGGCTTTGCTGTGTTTGTACCCTATGCATGGACAGAATATTAGAGCTGATTCATACAGGTGATTAAAATAGTGTGCTTTGTACTAATGCAGATGTAATAACTGATGTCTTTGGTATACAATGTATGAATGGTTGGAAAAAAGTAAGAGAAATGCACCTCTTCAAGTTCACATGAAACAGGAAAAGCTATAACTCACATAATTTACAATAGATTTAAATAAACTACATTTAGGATTATGAAGATTTACAGACATTTAATCAAGTGAAAGATCTTAATTTGAAAAGACCCCTGTGTGTCCCTGAACTATGTTCCACTAACTTGAAGACATGCTACAGTAAACACATGTATTTGGCTTCTTCATTCTGGCTATATCTTATATAAAGATGAAACCAAAGAACAATAAATTAGCATCATAATTGTCTACAGTGAAAACTATCATATACAATATAAATAAACTATTCAAAAGCTAGCAATCTTCATGAAAAAAATTAAAGGATTAGGATTTTATACAGTTTCTACAAGTGATTGTGCAGCCAATAATCTCAAAAATTAAAGTAAAAATGAAATAACCCTATTGATTTTAGTGTCTCACGACATACAGTAATTAAGTACTGGTAAAATAATTACCAATTTAAAAGAAATAATAAGGAAATCACTGCTCTGCAATTTTATCACAGTTTTTTCCCCACAGGACCTAAAGAATGTAAACACTATGTTTTTGTTAATGTTAGAGATTAATACTTTATTTTAAATGTATGTTGATCAACACCTGCACAGTTACCTTTAAGGGTAATGAAATAAGGCAAGACTTAAAACTGTGGCACTACACGTTAATACTGATATCTTCATTTGGGCAGAGAGAGAATTGTTTGTTCTTCTCTAATATTTGTTCTGCAGCAGACTTTGGCCTACACAGACATAGCAGTATCACTCTTCTTTCTTTGCGTAGATCATCTGTATTACCTAACTTCAAAAAGAAAAAGCTTCATTAGATGTTGGATGTTTGAGTGAAAATTTAGTTTCTTAATTACTGGCAATTTTAAAGATAATTTTTTAATAAGCTCCCTGGCATTATTGGTTCATACATTTACTTTGTCTATTCTTGCATCAATAAATGCATTTTTAAAAAGTTTATTTTTAGTTTAACATCAGTATTTGGTGTCCTAAAATTTTTTTGGTTTTTTTTTTTTTTTGTCAGAGAAGCTATTGTTTGTGATGGCTAAAATATCTCCATTTCCTTTATTTGGAAATGGCCATGAATATACAGCAAAGCCATAGTTTAGCCACTGCCCTAGACAAGTACGTAATTGAATTGGCTAATTTGGTTTGGAATATTTATCTTAGCTACTTAATAGTTATCCAATAACAGTAGTAGAAGAGGGATACTGCCTGATAGAACAACGTGAACACGTGACAAAATGAACTTCAGAACACAGTGAGAACGCCAAGGTAACCGGATAACAGACTCTTCATATTAGCCATTTGCAGGCCCGAGAGACCAACACTCAAAACCAGCCTCTTGGGTTTTGGTGGCGATACTACATAGCACGTGGCCTACACCAGCTCTCTCGTACAGATTGTTGAAGGGATGCCACATCTTTTATCACAGAAGAATTAAGTGTAGGGTCCTTGGAAGGATGACAGAAGATGCTGTAGATGCAGTTTTGCATCTGTTATAACTGGTTTAGAAGTCCCGCTATACAGTGAAGGAATTCAGTGCACTCAAATTCCCCACTATCGTAGCTCGATAATACAGATCAGGTTTTTCTTCCTCCTAAGTTTCTTCATATTGGCAATCAGCAGAGTTAAATATACAAGAATCATTCTGTCCTTTTTCTTGTTGACATAGGTAATAGTATCCACTTGGTAAGTTCACTTCACTCCAATATAAAGTCTTATATAGATTCCTTTGGGGATGTGTAGCATATGATTCACAGTTTGCAATACAAATACCCTGATACATCACTTATTTACTATTAGTATTTGATTATTATACCATTTTGCAAAGTCTTAAAACCATGTTTTAATTAGTGTTGCTTGGAGCAGTTCAGAATATATTTTTTTTTTTCTTGAAAGCAGAAGCTCTAATGGATATAATTTATGCTCTCTTTGCATGCAGCATTTCAATGAGAAGGTTATTACACGGCACATCCCCGTTCAGGTGTTTGTAATAGAGGTATTCTTCGGCCTGCATACTGATGGCCCGGATTTCTGGTAGTCGCAGGAGAAGCTGCCCAAATTTGTCTGTTTGCTGTGGGTAATTACACATTGTGTAGTCCAGCAGAGCAGCATTGACTTGTTCCTGAACACCTTCCACAAGCTGGAAGTTCTCAAGATTTTTGACATCTGAATGATAGTAAAAAAAAAAAAAAAAGTAACAACAATTCAGTTGCATTTTAATTCCTGTTTACGAAGGCAGTGTTTCACTAAATGGACATATTTTTGTTTCCTCCTGACAAAAGCATACTTTACAAGCTGCTGAATATTCAGTAAAGCCTTTTGCCAACTTTCCTGGGAAAATGATTACAAAAGAGCCTTAGCAGAGTGTCTTGTTGAAATTCTGCATATACCTCAAATCAATTAGACACCAATGGAGTCTGAGCAAGGTCAGCTCTTTTCATAGCTTACAAAAAGAGAGGTTGAGGATTCCTAAAGTAGAAGACCATAATATATTGCTAGCAAATGAGTCCCAAGAGGAAGCACTATCTTTAACCTAGTATGTTACACAATTCATATAATTCTGTATTAATTTTTCTGACCCAAGGTGAAATCTGTGTCCAGGGTATGATGTAGTTAATTCTAATAAAAAGTGACAGGGTTCTTGTTTCTGTTTGACATTTTCTAAATGATTCTGAAAGCCTTTGACTTGTCTAGCCTATGTTAATGAACCATCTGGTACACTCCAGTGACTGCCAAAATAATCTTCCCTGCTAGAAACTCTCTAAAATATATATTTCACTGACTAATGATCTTTATAAAATGAAATCATTGTCCTTTGGGTGGAATACCAGCTAAGAATGGTGCCCTTTAACCTGAATATGGTTTCTGAAATCCAACACTGATTTTTTTCTTTTTCTTTTTGTATTGGACAACAGGGGCATTTACATCAGTAAGGCAGGTACAGTTTGTTCACTCTGCCTCTGTTTGATTATCTCCTGTTCCTATACAGCAAGTTCAAGCTCTGGAAATGCTGGCCAGAGATAAATGCCAGTGTACTAACTCCTCATTATTTGCTTCCCTGTGTAAAAATTACTCTGACGGCATCATCTTTCGACATGTCTGGAGAATGCAGAAGTTATTATAAAGCTGGCAAATTAGAGCGCTGTACAAAGAGTGAAGTGATACAGAAAGAGTGAAGTGATCAAAGAGCTCTTACTGGGAGAACTTGTTTTGGTTGGTGTTTGATCATTTACAGCATCAGTAGAGTACTGTAACATAGTTTCTTTTAATGCTAAAGCACGGTGATACTGAGCATACCTACGCTGCTAATTCATTTTGAATAAAGAGAAATCTGCTCTTCCATGGATGTTCTTTGAGTGCAGGAGATAGGGAAATTGGCAGAATTTGGTTCATTGTAGATGCCAGCCTTTGACTGGAGGGGAAAGGAGTGTTTTCCTTTGCAAAACAGGAACACCTGTTGGTCCCCCAATCCACCAGCAGCCCGTGAGGCTGAGTAAACTGGATCTCACTGCGCCTTTTCCTAGAAGTGCTTTAAATACAGCAAATACAGGTTCCTGCACATAACTGCGTGCTGGAACACAAGGGAAATGGTTGGAGGGGGCAAATATTTTCTTCAGGACAAGAGTTTCGGAAGGATGCCAAGGGTCCCTGCGGCAGCCCAGAGCAGCACACGCAGCCTCCAGGGCCGGAGTGACAGGCTTTGAGCAGGAGCCTCTCTGGAGCGTGCTGGATGCCCGCTGCACTTCAGCTCCACTCCTGCATGAGCTGGGGGAAACGCTTCCTGCTGTGGCTGTTACTGCCTGCCTCTTTCCTGTCCCAGTTTCGCTGTGGAAATGAAGCAAGTGGCTCCTGGATTTGCACTGCTTGTTTGGGAACTGGAGACATGACCTCTGTCCGAATTTTGCTAGCTGGCTTAAAGAACTTGCTAGCAAAGCTTAAATTATGATGGCTGTCCAACAAGAATCGTCTGAACTTTGCATTATCCAGCATGAGGAGAACTGGAAACTTCAAAGCTGCTATTCCTGGTCCCTTAGCTGTTCAAACTCATTTATCCAAAGTCTTTTTGCCTGTGTCTCTGAAGACCTTTGGATAATCATATTTTCATGTATTACACTGGACGTTCTCTCACAGAAAATAGAGCTGGTTATTATTTTATGTACCTACATAAAACCCCCAAGGTATTTTTTTAGTGTATATAACCTGGTTTAAAAATTGAGTGTTCTAAGCATGTTTTTATAAAACTAAGAAAGTATTGACAATCACAATTTTTTTAAAACAGGTTGCTTTCAGATGCAAAGTGCCATCATGAATGAATTGTTAGAGCACAAGAAATTCCAACAGAAAACAGGGGCTATGTTGGAGTTTAAACTGTGTTAAACAGTAAGATAAAATGTGTAATAATTTCAGAATCAGTATGTCAAACTTCTTCTCCCTGTTAAAAATAACTTCAGATATCAGAAAGTTTTAGAAACTGTTAGCTGATTGAACCCCCTTTAAATTTAAAGGGCACCTTTCTGTTGCTGTCTGTTTATTTTGAATCATACTGTGAAATTAAATTGTGCCAAGTTCTTGGAAAACCAGCTTCATTCTCTGTCTAAATGTTACTGCGTGGAATATATATTTAATTGCAACATCACAAAATCAATTTTTACAAAGATCAAGAAGAAGCAAAATCTGAGAACTGCAAATTTACTGTGTTTTCCTGCAAAAGTGGTGAATTCAACATATGTTTTTATAGAGATGCGTTCTGTCTTCAGCGGTATTGATATCGTACTGCAAGCTAAAAGGAGCATAATATTTTGTCTGTCTTATTCCCACATACAGGATTGGTGGCTTCTGGCAGCAGCTGTACCTGTGCATTGTATAGGTGTGTCTCTACGCTCGTCAGCAGCGTGGCCTGGCTGAGTTGCATGGAAGTTGCAGAATTACAGAGGAAGAAGGTCTGTGGTATTGTTTTTTTCTCATCTCGGTGGACAGTTCTTTAAATACTTGTATGTGGCAACATAAGCACTGAAGTCAGATGTAAAAATGAGTCTGATCAACACTAACAGTAAACAAAAAGTAGTTTGGGGGCTTCTATACTACATCCAGCCTGAGGAAATACTTTGAATATATTTTGTTTACACAAAATCTTGATATTTGCAGTGAGGCTCAGTGCTTGTAAACAAGATGTTACTAGTTAACTAGTGAAAATATGTCGTATTTTCCTGACTGTTTCTAAGTGAATCAGACACTCCTAGTCCAAATGATTATAGTTTAGGACATCACTACACAATTAGTGTGTAGATCTCTCCAGGACTGCAATCGTAATAGTGGGGATGTAGAAGAAACCTGTTGACCAGTTACGTATTTTGGAGTGAGTCTTCATGAAGTAACAAAGAGTTTGGATATGACTTTTGATAAGTGTTCTCATCTCACATACATTAACTATAAATGCTGCAGTAAAGCAAAGGAGATAAACTGAACAGAGAGAGAAGTCAAAGGAACGTGCTGAGACCACTGTGTAAAGCTCTGTTGTCAGGTCTCAAGCTCTTGTATGGTATTTTGTTATACTGTTAAAAAAGAGGTTTAGCAAACACATAGTTGCAATATAAGTGGCATAGTTATTTTTGAGAGAGAATCACAAACTCTAGCACTAATAAAAATGAGTAACGATGAAGAAAACGTGAATATTATTTCCAGTAGCTCCAAGTTCTGCAAATAGGACAAGAAATGCTAATATAATTTTCATTTTGGTACTTAGTATTTAGCTAATAGTGATACAAATGTTATTAAATAATAACTTTTACTAGATGTAGATGGTTTTCCTGTGCTTTGTTTTTGGTGGGTTTTTTTTTGTTCTTGGTGTTTATTATATAACTCTGGCTAAAGGTATGTGATTTAGTTTTCCAAGTATTTCCTTTTTGATAAAGATCCTTTGAATGCTAATGAACTTGGTGAAACAACAAGCAATGGAGGTGTAAATCTGCTGAAGGCGGTGGTGTACATGTGTGAAATCTGCTACAGATGTGTGCAGCACAACACTCTTTTACGCCTTCATATAATTCTTCACTCCTGTCTGCTCTTTAGAATTGCAATGTCTCTTATCAATCTTTACATCAGTTAGTAACAATTTAAAGTACACATGTTTAAGCTTAATGCAAGAAATAATTTTCCAAGGTTTAGATGCTTGTAAATTAAATGAGTAGGAATAGGTCCCCCCCCTCCCACCCACACACCCTTTAAATCCTAGCAGCTAGAAAAAATGTTTTGTGTTGCTACAGTAAGTATCAGTCTCTTATCTCTTCCACTTTATTCACTCAGGGACTAATTACCAACTTTTTACATGAAACAGCCTTACTGTGAGCTCACAGTGGGGCGCACATCTTTTTCTATCCTTATTGGAAAGTAAACCCTTAGGTCTTCTGGAATATATTATATGTTTTACAAGAAATAGCAATCGCTTTTCTGTCAAACAAAGAATTTTTGTTCTCTATAGCTTACTTTTGACGATTAAGACAAAAACAGTATTATAGTGTGTCAGGATCTGCTCTGCAGTCATAGTAAAGATTGCCAGTATTCCCAGAAATCCCCCCCATTTTTGATTATTTTCTACATCTGCTGTAAAGCCGTGCGTTAAGCTGATACAACATTTGGCCTGAGGAGAACACTTTTGCATATTTTCCCCAAAAATGGGTCTGGTCTTTAGAGGGGGAAAATACTTAGGTTTCAGAGATATTTTCTCCCTCTCATATTCCAGACATGAAATACTGAAGATTTGGTGGTCTACTAATCTGTGGAGAGATTCCCTTGGTCTGGGAATTTTTAAAAGAAAAATGAAACAGAATAAGAAATGGAAATTTCAAAAATAGTAACTCCTTAGGAGCAGGGTAAATATTTCCCAAAGAAAGCCAGTTAAATTTTACTGCTCATGTCTTTTATCAGACACTCTTTCTTCATAAAGCAACAAAGAGGTGTGGGCACACAGCTCAGCTGCCTCTCTGCATTTTGCACCATTGCAAGTCCTGGTATCACAAGGACAAATTAAAGTTGTGTTTAGGCTTCGCTGCAGGGAGAAGTTTCTCACTTTCATCAGGCTAGAAGCAGCCTTACAGATACTCCAGGTAATAGGACTCAATAACAGCCCAGCGTTGGGCTTCCTCACCTTGAATGAGCTGATGAGCCTCATCATTTAAAGACTTTATTCAAACCCAATCGGTCCCAAAGCTTAGTAGCTCTTTGGAATTATTGTTAAACATGTAGGCAAAATATTATTTCTTCCAAACTCTAGTTATGGCAGTTTTGGCCAGGATGGCCTTCAGGGTCATCCTCTGAGCGCTTTGTCTGTTCTTTCCAGCCAGACTGCATGGCCTAGTGAGCCACATTGCCTCCACTGAGAAACGGAGTGTCTTATCAGGGAAAGATGCAGTGTACCTCCACAGCCCAAAGTCAGGCTTCCTATTAGGGACTTTGGCGTGAGGCCAATTCCTGTTTGACCTTGAGGATGGAGTATGTTCATTTTGATGAAGGTTTTGCCCCCAGAATAGTTCAAATATGGGGTGATGCCAAAAGTATGGACTACCCAGGATGGAGCTGATGTTACCAAACTTTCTTCTATTTAAACACAGCTTTTTTCTAGTTTCTTTGCCCCCTTTCTGCTAGCCTTGCAAATCCTCTGGGTTACCAGACTTAAAACACAGGTATATTTTGACATGTGATAAGAAATTATTTGAGGGGAAGAATAGTAATGGTTGATAAAGTGCCAATCTCTGAAAATTGCCCACAATTCTCCTTCACTGATGCTAATGGCAACAACAGCAGTTCCATATAGCACATCTGTCATGAAGGCAGATGTATGCCATTCTATAGCTAAACCTTCTTGACAGACAGAATACTGTAATGAAAGAAGATTTATGGTAAAGATAAGCTCCTTACTGCAAAATTCCCCTCAGTTTTATTACAGCACGGTTGTGCTGAATATTATTGACTTAGAAGTCATAGGAAACAATTTTTGATAGATGTGTTTGTTAATCAGTAGTAAGGTGTTATATTTAGCACTTTCCAAACCCTGAAAAACCTTTACGTTATAACAACAGAAATAACTTTTACTATCTTAAGACTCCTAAGTCCAAACCGAATGCACGGAAAACTTTTCCTGTCTTTAGAAGGATTTTTTTCTGGCGGTGGTTAAGCTATCTTTAACAGTGCAACGATTGATCTCTGACAGTTTATTTGGGTCATAAAGTAATTTTTGTTTTCAGTTGAACATAACATCAGATAATGGGTACATTGTTTTGAAAATCTTGATTAGAGTCTTCTATAGCAATGTATTTCGTTCACACCTAAGTAATGGGCAAAATGATTTATATTTTTAAAGTAAGAATAAGATGCTTATGAGAGAACAAGTGGTAATTCGTGGTCTGAATCCTATTTCATCTGCTCGGTATTCAATCTTGATTGACCTTTGGTTTTTTTTCAGAACAACTCAAACTCAACTAGAACATATTTTGGTGTTGTTTTATAGTGGTAGGCTTCTTTCTAGTGTTATTCTAAATATTGAAGCATATTTTTCTATTCCAAAAAGACTGTAAAAGACAGATTCTTAATATGAATATACTCTCCTAATGTCTACTAAGAAGCATGCTTATTGACCTTCATGAAGAATTTTATAATTGCTTTTGCTAGTGTTAGCTCTGCAATGGAAAGGGAAATATGGGGAAATAAGCTGGATTCCTCTCCTTGTGCAAGTGTGAAATTATTTTACTAAATTTCAGCTGTTTCTTTTCTTGCATGCGGTCCCAGTAAAGACAAAGGGCAAATGCTAATCTGATCTCTTGAATCTTTGACTGGTGTAACTACTTAGTCATCACTCAGGAAAATAAAACAGCTTGACTTTTAACAGCTCAAGGTGAATTTACCAACTTGAAAGTTAAACAAACAAACAAAAATCTCCACCCGCTTCTCCTCCTGGCACCCCAGGAACCAACATCCTTATTACTTGCAAATGAGGCATATGTGATATGGCGGTCATTGAAACACAATAAAACAAGAACCTGCCAGGCCTCTTTGGAGGAAGAACTGCTCACAAGTCCTAGCTCAAAGTGCACAGCCAACTACACCCTAAAATAAAGTCCAGCGTTTCTCACTGAGACTCATGAGGGAAAAGCACGGCCAGGTACAGACCCACAGACCAAGGTGTGGAGAGCCAGCTGGAACAGCTTGTTGATTAAACTATGGCCCAGACCAGAAGGTGCTGGAACAGAGGATAGGCAGGAAGTCCCAAGCAGTGGTTCCCTTGCTGGGCTTCATCTTCGCCAGGAGGACCGCCTCACTTTCTTTCACTTTCTAGACCTTCCCCCATGCATGGAGTTATGCCCCTGCTGATGTCCCTGCAGACTTGCTCCTGCTTTGGGTGAACAATACAACATGTTGCTTATCTCTTGCTCATCTGGGACCAAGGGCAGCCTGTCTATTCTCCTCAAGGCTTTTTCTGTAGGTATTTTAATTCATGCTTAAGTGTTCACTGATAGGATTATGTTCCACATAAGAGAGTAGCTGCTGCTTTCTCTGAAGACAGAACAGGATTTTTTGCAGGGAAAAACTGTAACCACTATCCTGTGGAGCCATGATCATATTTGTATGCTGGCACCCACTGATAAACTGGGACAGAAGTGATTTAGTGAAGGTCTCACAGTTAAACTGAGAAAGAACATGAGTCAAAACTCATTTTTCTTAACTCCTCACCTAACTCCAGGATCACATTATATGTCCGGGCTAGCAATGTTTGTCTTCTGAATATTCAGTTGGAAAACTAGTATGTTAATTATTGTTCTATGAGGAGGCTTATATATAGAGATATATATATAGAGATATATATATATGCTTAAATGCAGACAAATCTAAAGCCATAGTACTAGTTTATATCTCACTTACAGTTGCCCGAAAAAAAGTATCACATTTGATAAAAGCAGAAGCCAGGCTTCTGAAAAGAGTTTGGAAAAGTAGAATGAATAGTAAATTTATGGTTTTCCCCAGTTAATTTCTGAAACATCATTTTAATCTTCAATAGCACATGAACAATACAGGATTGTTGGTGTTTTAAGGGAACTGGCTGTCAATGTCTACAATTTGTAGGGTGTGAATAGTTTAAGATGTCATAAATATTTATGAAGTTCCTGGGAATGGTGATAGGGACATCATACAAAATCCTTGAAGTTATGAACTGAGGCAGAAAGGGTGTTATATAAAACTTGGAATAATAGTGCAGTATAATGTAGAGAGGAGCAAGAAACAATCTATTATTTAGCTGAGAAGAAGCTGAATGTTTAGACAAAAAAAAAAAAAGGAATGAAAATTTTAGATTTGCTAGAAAATATTTGTTATGCTTTTGCTTAGGTGTTTGCAACTTTTCTGAATGATTGGATTTATTGCACTCAGGAGAAGCTTGCACATTATCTATCCTATCCCTTTCCATCCCTCTCCTACTATTCAAGTATTGTTTAAAATAGGAATACGGGACCAGATTAATCTCAGAGGTATTTCTGCTGCTGACACTGGAAACACCAAGAGGTGATATAGTCCTAAAAGAAGAAATATAAATATTTTCTGGAAAAATATCGAATACTAATTTCTACTGAGTTTAAAACGCAGAAGTGCAGCTGCCACTGAAACCCTTTTGAGTAGCAGGCTGTATCCTTTTATAAAGCCCATCTGTCTCTGCAGAGTATAAAAAATGCATGATCATAAAAAGCAGTACTCCTTAGGGGAAAAATCTCTCTGTACTAATCTTGTAGTCACTTTACAAAACAGTTTTTAATCCCAAATTTGCATTTGATTTTCAGTCAGGAACTTTTGTGGTTTTTGCAAAGTTTTCTTATTCCATTAGAATAAGATATGAGGTACAGTTTGTTCAGGTGGCAAGTCCAGACTATGAATAAACCAACGTTATCATATGAAAGAGAATTAAACAGGCAGATCCAAGTGGGGATATATTAAGCCAAATTTAAGCTCCAGTAGTTGAATTTAGCCTGTACTAGATGTCTGGTTTGCCTCAGGATATATTCAGCTTTCCAGCTAATCGACTGAGGAAAACTGCCTCAGGTATGATAAAATTTACAAGAGAGCTCAGTCGAATAGCTCTTGTTATAAATACTAGCTTAAAGGCATTCTTCTGGTCTTTGGGATCAGGACTGTATTTGCATTTAATTATTATATTTCAAACTTTTTTTGAACTTGGTTAAAAATATTAGACCAGCCATTTATATCATAATAGTGGTTTCCAGATGAGGCAGAATTTCATACCACTTCTTCATTACTTAGTGAATTTTTTTGGGCTTTATCCTTTTGTTTAAATTCAAAGTCCCACAGGTGCAATAATTATTACAATACATTTTCTTTAAAAGAAGTAAATATAGTCCAACAAAGGTGTTTCAGTAACATGTTGATCTAAGAAGTACGATACTGTGACTTTCTGTCAATGTAACTGACAAATAATTCAGAGTTTTTTTTTACTATTTTAAGACAAGGCTTAGTGTGAGACAATCAACCAATCATCTTTCAGACATGGATTTCAAAAACCCATTTTTCCCCTTTTTTGAGACTTTCAAAGACATGATTTTACTAGTTTTATGTGCCAATATTTGTGCTAACAAGATTTTTTCACTGAACAAAGTTGTATCAGTGGAAGCTGATTCTAGTTTAGAAAGAACAGGAAAAAGAAAATCACCCCTGCCTGTGTAAGATATAGGAAGTGGAAATCAGTAAAATAACTATTTTCTTATATAATTTTGTTGAGATATTATAAAGCAAAATGCACTCATTTAATTGCTCAATGCTGAAAGCACTACAGTAGAACTACAGTAGAACCAAATATATGACTTCTATTAGGCAAACATTTGAATTTTATTATTTAGAGGAGCTAGACTCTACTTTGGGCAGTTACAGCTATTTATTATGTAAATGTAACTGCAGCTCACGAGACCATTGGTGATACATTGGAGCTGTTGTCTCTCAAATGCCTTTTAATTTCCTATTAGATGAAAAATGCCAATGAGTTTGGTCCATCACGTGTGGTGTATCACTCATCAGATCTTTACCACACCTTACTGCAACAGCCCATGAATTTACTTAAATGCAATGCACCATGCACTGGTGCTCCTCACTGAGTGACAGCAGAACTGATGGCCCTGAGACGGGGCTCCTGACCCATCCCTGCTGTCTCCCAGGCTGTTGGGCTTCCTGCTAGGTGGTGGAAAATAGGAAAATTTTGTTCTCCTGTACTCTCAGTCTTGCTTTCATGGACATTAAACACAACTAAGGTAAGTAATTTTCTGCTGTAGTATTTCAAAGCAGATTGTTTCTGACATTGCCTATTGTTCTGGGTGGAAGTTGCAAATTTTGTTTTCTACTGTGACATATGTCAGTGTGTAGTTGTGGAAGTGGTTTGGCAAACGAGAGTGACAGAAGCCCAGATGGGGACATCTGGAGCTACACTGGCACACTGCAAGTGTCAGTGCTGGCATGCAGGGAACACTGTGTCAAAGGCACCCAGATACGTGTTGGCCTTTGGACTCTTTTCCCAAAGACTTTGATGTGTACATCACTGTTCTTCATCCTCATTGCTTACACTTTTAAACATACAAATATGAAAGCTAAAGAAAAGCCCACCTGAAGGTCCCCTCTGGCAACACGGTTATTCATCAGTTAAACAGATTGGGTAGAGAAGTGTGGAATACAGGAAATACTCTTACACCTCCATTTCAGATATGAGACTCTTAGAAAAGAGCTTTATTTCTCAGCTACCTGTGATTTCTTGACAAGAAGCTCGGATCACAAAGCACTGGAGGCTTTCAGATAAGACAGTGCCTCAGCACATTTTTAACATTTCAATTGCTCAGTAAGAAATGGCAGAAAATCCAGATTTGTGCTCACTGCTCAGCTCAGACTCAAATGTTTGGTCAGATATGGATGTTTTCATATAGTCATAGGTTTAACACAAGGAGAATAAGTTAAGGGGCTCCAGATCCCCATTAGCCTCTGGCTGATGCTGCCCCTAATGCGGTGCCAAAAATGTCCTCTGCACAAAGGCAGAGGTAGTTTTCAGTTTACCAGATGATGGAAGCGAGCACGCCTCTGGCACTGCGCAGTGTCTGCCGCAGTGGTCTGCGGAGGCGCTCGGGAACATGAGGGAGCTCAGGCTCCTGCAAACTGAAGTTTGCACTTTTCCTGCCCTGGCCAGGCTTGCCCCACCAGTGACATGCATATCCTCAGGGTCCTGGTGATGCTCTACTAAGTCCCTTGACACTTTATTGAATTAGACTGGATTTTGCTTTTATTGCTTAGGATCTGGAAGGATTTTTAATTCTAGATCCACCTCCACCTAAATGAATACTCATTGCATAAAGATTGGTTCTGGCTGTAGGTATTTTTTTTTTACAGATAGGACTGTGAATTGCCCTTTGGAATGGGCATGTTCTATTTTTCATTTTATGGTAAAAGTTGTATGAGTTAGTACTATGAGAATTGCAAAAGCAATTTGGATTTCTTACTTCAAAGGTTAATTTTCCCAAAAGTTATGTCCAGCCCAACAAACAGTGCTTTCTTGTAACCTTGTGGCCATGGCAGACAGTGGCATATGTATCTGGCAGGATACAATCCATGTAAGTACATGTGTGCATCCCGGTGCCTCAGTCTCACGGAAATGCACAGGCTTTCAATGTAAGGCATGCAGTGACAAACAGTGCATTCACAGCTGTAAATCACCACAGTCGCAAAATGCCAAAGCAACCAGTAACTCCTGCAGCAGAACTGCCCAGCCGCCCTGCAGGGACTCCTACCCAGTTGCTGGAGAAATGGCCTGAAATGCCAAACAGCCTGGACATGTTCAAGGCAATACACTCACGTGTTTACTGTTATTCTTGCCTTCCTTCATTTACATTCACTAATTGGAAGTTAATGTGTTCCCAGAGGCAAATAAATGTATTTAAACCCAAAATTACACTGTTTTTTTCCAAACTGTGCATTGAAAAGCAACTTGGTGCTTCTCCTAGTGCATGGTCCCAGGGGCACCCCTGAGTCTGCAGTAACACTGTAGTACCTCCTTCACCTCTATTCTGTCTGTTCACCTTAATCAAAGTCAGCTTACTCTGACTAGTAAGATATAGACTAATTCAACAAAGATTAATACAATTCTTACCACTGCTGTCCAGCCAAGCCTAATGAACTCACAGTTAAGCACGGCTGAGTAATACTTTATTTATTTTGATATTAATATCCTGTGTCAGCTTCAGATTTAAAAAAATACACAGATCCCAGCACAGAAAATGCAAACCAAGACTAACACCTGGAAAAAACTCACATACTGCAAAAACATGACATGGGATCCAGTGGTGTCAAAAATCCTAGATGTTTGTTGTTTCCAATTCAGACGTTCTTCATTTAGACCAAAATAACAGACACTTACAGTGTACCTTACTGCTAGTGACTATTTAACAGCTAGGTGCTCTCACAGCATGGTACTCTTCATGTGCACAGTAATGAAAGTTCGCTATTGATTTTTCTGTAGCTGCTTGTAACTATTATAGTTGATACATCAATAGAAAAGGAAAGCACAATGTTTCACAGGAGGCAGAAAATCAGAGAATACATGATGCTGTGACAGTAAATCATGGCATAATCTCAAGAATTGATAGATGGTTACTGCTAACTTGAAACCCATGGCTTTCTCTGAAAAGACTAGCCTATAATCGCCCAATATGTTCTAACAGACTGACTGCCCGTAATAGTGGTAAAGGACACAACACAATGTTTCATTTTCAAAATAATGGTTTCCACGAGCCAGGTTGTTTTGTTGTGGTGGAATTCATTTTGTGTTGCTGCAAGAGGGAGAAAGAGTGGTTTGAATGCTGTTTAGACTAATACTTAAAGATTGTAGGAATTAATTTTTTTTCCAGAAAAGAGCACAGAAGGTTTTTGGTTAAAAAAAAAAAAAAGAGACAAGAGAAGCTGTCATTAATTTTTAACTTGCAGAAGTCTGCAGTTAGTTGAAAAGGAAACGCAAAAGAGCTGATTATTCTTAAGATCAAAATATTGGAGCTGTTTTGTCAAGAAAGGCAAATGCAGAGAACATACATTTACCATGACTGTTTCCACTTCCACAGCATCCTGAAAGGGAGCCAAAGGCACGTAAGTACCTGAAAGTTCTTTTAAGTGTGTGCTTCTCTCTGCTGCATTTTTGAGGGGCACAACAGTCTCTGAATTTTACAGTATGCCTAGTGAATTTTTAGCAGGAATGTTCTTAATTGCTTTGTTCCCTCTTTACTCCCTGGCTCATCTCTGGTAGTTTTATCTAGAGTTTTAATTAATTGTGAGGGTCTCTTTTTTCCCTGTCTCAAAACAGAAAGGGAGAAAGAAATGCAGGAAAGAGCTGGCCAGCTGGAGCACAGTGTGCAGTCTAGGTGACATAGAAATGTTCCTCTCTGAAAGAATATTTTCAGTGTGCAATGTTGTTTTCCAGCACTTCTTTAGGGGATGTGGATCCAATACCTGTCCTTTTCAACCTTGCTGATGATTCCATTCTCTAAAGCCAAATGTCTCCTAGAAGAGATGGACAAGAGGAAAGAACTTTCTTAAGTTACCACCCATCCAGCCTGCCTCAGCAGGCTGAAGAAGAGTCTGTATCATTTATTCTGGTTAGGCTACGGGGTTTCCCCCAGTGAATGACTGGACAGAATCATCTGTCTTGTCCTGAGCAGTTCACTGATCTATGTTGCAATTTTTGGTGTTGGGAGAGTGGAAAGAAGCTGTTGTAGTGTCATTCCCTATCCTGATGTTGAAATCTTTCTCTTTCTTGAAATGAGACTTTCCTTCACCTGGCAAGCAGAGGTGGTGTGTAATATTTTTATAATACCCATCAAACCTTCCCAGTACTGGAGATGATGTTAAATGTAGAATTTTCCTTACTAATCTTTGAATAATCTTGTAAAGAAGAACTTCAAAATACCCTTAGGAGGATGGCCACATGCAGATTAAACTGTTACAGGCCACATGGACTGTTTTGGGGCTTAGTCTTTAATTTTGTCCCATGCTCAATGGCTCTGCACAGCTCCAGAGCAATACAGGGAATCCGCTGCTCTGAGAGGTTCATCCAATCTTGGTAGCAGCTTTGCCAGAGCCTAAGGAGTTGCAATTTTCACCCACCCTCCCATTTCCTGCCACCAGAAGTCATCAGGACACACTCCAAGCCACAGTCTTGAGAAAGAATTTTTGTACAGTCCCCTTCTGCCTCCCAATTCATGATCACAGCTCTGTTCAAGGCTGGGCCATAAAGTTGGTTTCTGGATTTTCCTTCATTGTTTCTTTCCTGTTTGCTTCTATTTCCTCCCTCTCCACCTCTGACTTGGCTTTGATCACAGAGTCATGATTTCTCTTTCCTTCCTGGCCTTTTCCCTCTGTTTTCTTGACTCCTTTCCTATCTCAAGCCCTCTGTTCTCTCTCTGTTCCTCTGATCCACATCACTGCTGTCTCTCACTTTCACTGACTGCTCCTGGCTCCTGCTCTGCCCAGATATCCTCTTCTCTGCCACTCTTCTCCTGTCACTCTTGCAGACCTTTTCTTTCCCCGTGTCCTCCCATTTAATTCTCCTGCTGTTTCTTTGGTTTCTTCACAGTATTTCACCTCTCTATCTTAACTCCCTCAGAGACAGCCACTGCTTTCACTTCTCTTCCAGTGTCCAGCCTTGCACAAGCAGCAAAGGGATAAGAAGGGAATTTGGCATAGTCCACAGTATGTCTCCAATAAATGTCAGACAGTCACCCATATATAACCTTCCAGGTAAGAGCCTCCGCAATGTGTCTTTTTTAACGAGAAATACATGAAGGGCAGCTTTTAGTCTACACATTCTGGTTTTAAAAGTATTTAATAAGTTGTCTGTTACAACTGCAAAGTGAATTTAGCCATTATGTTCCTTTAGCGTGTTTGTCACTCACTGAAGCATTTAAGCATTTCAGCATATGTTCAAATGAAGACTATGGGGTGGTCTAACTGGCTGCAAGGTTAAGGATATTCATTCATTTTTCTATACCTTAATATATAGCCATTTATTCCCATGTTATGCTGGGAAACTTGGCTAACAAAAGTAGCTGCTGATGTTAAACTCTTCTGCCAATAGCAGCTAAAAACATTTTAGATAATCCCATACTTCTTCTGTTACGTATATAATACATTCAAACTTGCATCTTAAATGTCTAAAATGTATATTAAAAATGGAACAGAAATTGTACAAGTATTCCAGAACTAGAGACACATGTAAATGTAGGGTATGTGCAGGTAAATTTTCCCCCTTACAGGAGGTGTTTAGAAGTCATACTAGTATTCTATAAACATATTAGAGAGGGAAAAAGTGCAGAGCACACTGATTGGGTCATTCTGAAATCCCTGCTGTCTCCACACAAAGGCAGCAGTACAGAATACAAATATTGCTTGATACCCATGTTTCTAATTACTTGTGAGATTTGTATCTAACAAATATATGACCTAATTTTCTCTCAAGCATCTAATCCTATTGTTATTTCAAAACCATGTAAAATATGCGTTTTAGAAAAAAACAACATGAAAAGAAAAAGTACGTGCTGAAGATGGTTAGTCTTTTTTCCCATGGCTTGCAGCTGTCAGGCAAGCAGACAACATTACCCAGTAATGATCAGATTGGATCAAATTCATGCCTCAATGCCATTGTACTCAACAGTTACGTGAGAGATGAATTTGCAACATTCACTGCATTTTATCAAATAAAATCAGGACAAATCATGAGTGATTATTAAATTTCCTCTAATTTAGTGTAGTTTATTCTAAAAACTCAGCCATGAAACACAAGGCTATCCCTGGAATTCCTTCAATAATTTTATCATTCGTGACTCCTACAGCTAGGGCTGAGATGAATGATTAAGGATGTATTTATTTATTTATTAAAAATTGGGTTTAATTCTTCATTATACCTTATCACCCCAGCAATTGTATTTTAGTCCTTTTATCTAGGTTTTTTTTTGTTGTTTATTTTTTTCCCCACTAAAATAATTCATTAGAGATTTCATTAAGATGGATGCCTGTAAGATAGACACTGTCCTACTTTCTTTCATACTGCCTGCATGATGTCTGGAACCTGCATGGCAGGCTGGACTAAAACCTGTCAGATCACTGAGAAGTGTTCTCAGGAGCAAATGGTTGTTTATCAAAGTCATCACTCTGTACATCATCATTTAGCATCTATAAGAAATGTAAGGACTGATTTTTAATTGTTTGGCTTTGCTATGGGTTTTGACAGATAAAGTGAAGGGAATATGTCTTTGCTTTTGTTTCTCTACAGAGAAATCAGAAAAAGAAGAGAAATAGAAGAACAGGGCAAGAGAAAATCCTCTTTGTCCTGTGTGTGCTAAAATGCTAAAATTGACTTCTGAAGATAGTAGCTCGCAAGATTTTGCAAAGCTTTAGACCTTAATGTGAAAACACAGCAAGGAAATACTTTCATGTCGAGTAATTTGTAAAGGAAAGGAACAATTTTTCCCAAAATCTATTCAAGATATTTTAAATCAGATTCCTTTTAACAATGGCCTTTGTTATGGTATCTGTAGATACTTCAAACAATGCTATTTCAATATGGTTACACCTTACACAGTATCTTTAATACTCTGGATTTCACCACTATTTACAAAGACAGATAACTATTGTTTTCATTTAACAGCTAGGGTAGTTGAGATATCATTTTAAGAGACTTCAAAGCTCCATAGTCTTTAATGGAGTCAGAAGCAGAATTAGAGACAAGAGGATGATTTCTCAGTTGGGCAATGCTGGCTCCATGAAAGGAGAACATTCCTCATGAGATGATTTTGAAATGAGGTTTTGTCCATATTCATTTGCTTTTCTTTCCTAGAGGATTAAAGTAGGAAAGTGGAATATCTTAGCTCTTCTAGTGGCAGACTGGAGTAGCCCTGCTGCTTTGCTTGAGACCTAGAGAAGAGTTAAATGTTCCAGGAGCAGACTGGCTGTTTAACTGTTCTCCTGACCCTCATCATGTCTAACAAGAGATTTATGCCTAGTTTCTGAGGCAATGTGGGACACGCAGCAGTGAGGAACTATATAAGATTGCTGACAACTGCTCACATTAGAAGTTATAAAATTTGAACTTGGCAAACAGAGAAAAGTTTCTAAAAACTGTGAAATTAGGAGATTCATTATAAATTTGAACCCCTTGCCTATGAGATTTACTTTCTCTGATTTGGGGACAAGAAAGAACCCATATAATCATCATCGTTACCTCCTTCAGCTCAATGCAAGCCATAGATATTCATGCAGCAGCTGGACATGAAGTCTATAACTTTTGATTGAGATGTATCATATTAACTTAAAGAAGCTGACATCTTGATTTCAGATTTCAAGAAACAGAGCTTCCATTACACCTAGAGATGTCTTCTAAAAGTCAGCAATCTTCACCTTTAAATTTATCTACTTCTAATATAATTAATCCTAAACTAATATTACATAGCCGATCCTGCAAATGCTCCTCATTGTGACTTCCATGGGAAGTGCACAGGAGCCACTGTTTACTAGATTAAACTTTTAACAAATATCATGTTGCCCAATCCTATTACATCTCAATTACCATGGCATTTCTTCCTTTGGCCTTGGCAAATGGTGCTGCCGAGATATCCTTCTGAGCTCACTGCTTCCCTATCTTCTTGAATCTTCCCTTTTCCCTGCTACATCAGACATAAATTGTGTTCGCTTTCAAGGTCTTATAGCTGTTCCTTCCTTACCTATCATCAGTCATTCAGCTTCATGAGGTCATCTCCTGCCTCTGACTTGCCTACAGTGCCATCTTCGTTACCCACCCACTGCCTCTCAAGATCAAGGACTTTTTGGCTTTCTCCACTCTGCCTCTCATGCTTAATATGCCAGATCTATTTATCCACTTTCTTCATATTCCCTTTCAAAATTTTTGCTACGACATTTGAGACAAGTCTGGGCTGTAGGTGTCCTGGAATTGTGCCTGTCATCCTTGCATTGTCTCCCAGTCAACATCTGTTCATCATCACATAGGTAGATTGTGTATGTTAAAGGAGCATTTTAAAATATCACCTAAGCATAAAATCAGGAAATTTTACTATTAATAAGTTTGTCACAGTGAAAGGATCATCCTAGCTAGATGTCTCATACTACATTCTCTGGTTTCATTCGCAGCCTATCTGCAGATGAGACATTCATTTCAAAAAGTCTATTTGAAATACTGTTAGAACAGGAAAAAAATAATCAAGAATCCAAGGGGCAAATATTTTGTCACAAATCAGTATGTAGAAAAATGTACTTAAATAAATCTTGGTTTTATCTATTAGTCAGCTGTCAGCTAATAATAAATTATATTCAGTCCCTCCCTTGTTATAAATACATATTGATTAGTTTTAAACTCTCAACTTCAGAATGAGTTATATCTGGTCATTGCTAAACTGCTCTCTTCTCTAAGAAAAAAAAATCCCCAACACCTATTATATTGCATTTAATTAAGACAAGCATCAGCTTTATGTACCATTATTTGCTTCTGCCAACTCTCTATGGTATAAATATTGAGCAGTCACATCTCCTGAATACTAATCGATCCTTCCTGAATTACAAATGATTACATAAAGTTTAGGAAATGTTTCTTTGCCAGTATTGTCCTCCAGTGCTTACTGTAGTTAGACATCAGGGTTGAGATATGAGCCTGGATTTGACAAGTGTGCAGTAAGTATTTTCTGAATTCAAATGTAATATGGGGAAGCCTGAAAGCCCTGGTGGAACGTTAGTTGTACAGAACCCCTCAACTGTTCATTTACCGGGTACAGTCCTACAAGTGCGTTTGGGTAACAGAATGGGTGAATATAAGAAAACTGCCAATGGGTTTAATAACCGCATAATAACAACCCAGTTATACATGCGTATTATAAATAACGTATGTAACAGAACAGGTGTAAAAGTAGTTGTATATTTACAAACTACCAAAAGTAAAAATGGCTAGTGACCACTTTGAAGAAGACTGCATTAAACCCTAAGTACTGTTTGTCACTGTAAGAAGTGAACCCATTTGTGATGACAAGTCCATCCCTGGTAATGGTGCTCCAGCTTGCATTGGCTTGCCAACTGTCATGTGATACTTTTTGCTTCAAATTCACAGCATCTGCTTCAGATCCTGGGATGGACGGTGCTTTGTGAAGAGAAAGTAGTGTTATCTGTGAACTTCTTGGTATCCTGCCAAAGAACCACCAGGCCCATTTTTCAGAAAGGGGAAGAGAGTCCCTGAAAACTACAAGTGTCTCCCATCTACCTGATGCGAGCATAAGAATGGCCGTGCTGGCAGTCTCGATCATCTAGACGACTGTCCCATCTTTGACAGGGACCAGAAACAGATGCCTAGGGAACAGTGTGAGAAGAAAAAGAGTATAGAGCAATACCACCCAGGAGCAGTCGCTCAGGCTTCAGCAGCCAGAGGTTAGTAACAGCCAGAATTAGCAGATTTTGTATTTCATAGTTTGCAAAGGATTTTCTTCTGTTAAGTTCTCCAGGTGACTTTGGTACCCACAAAAAAGTTTAAGCATCTGCTACATCTCGGAGCAAGGAGTGCCAGAGCTGGATATTATGCTGTGTTGGAGAATGAATTCTTGCACTTTGAGCCAGTCACTTGCTAGTTTGATTAGTTTTGTTCTAATACCAAAATATCAGAATGATGGGAGGAGGAAGAAACTTTTTGGCTAATTCTTATTCTTAGCAAGTTCCCATGTTCCATGGACTATGCTTTGAAAAAGCTCATGCAGTCTTACTAAACAAGAGAGTGTAAAAGGCAGATCTATATTTGTTGAAAGTATAATGTGATTATTAGGAAGGCTGCAATAAAGATCTACATGCCAAAACTTGCTAGGTTATACCTTCATGCCAGTATTACACTTAGGTGTCTATAATAGTGCAACAATTGGTTCCTGTCTAATTTTCTGGTCTTGTTTCCCGTTTTCCTTTTGTCTGATAAAACCTCTTGCCTCACTAATTCCTTCATTTCATTCTCCTATTCTTTTTGTTTCTGTGCATTTAAGCATCATAAGTACTACAAAAATTTAATCAGTATTCTTTGGTAATTTTCCTGCCTGCATAGATGATACCCCTAATTAAACCCTCAGCAAAAACTGTGGACATGAAAATATGTACAGACCCATGTTTCATCATTATTTGCTGCTGCGTTTTTTCTTGTCTCTTCTGTATATTTCGATCACAAGCTCACAGAGGCAGAGGCTCTGACTAGTCTTTAACTCTAATAGACCAATGATAGAACTAATATACATAAACTATACTAAAAAGTGCTATTTTATTTTTTTTCAGCTCTAGAATGTTGCAGAACTGCATCGATGTGAATTACTGGAACCAGGTGAAATGGAGCACAGGAAGGCTTTCTGCTTGCAGCTCCTTGGGTGCATATTTGCAGGAAGCTCCTTCTAATCCTGTGAGTGGTGAGGGTAGATTCTGCCTTGAAAATGCTTCATTTCAGCCCGTTTCATCTGCATGAAGATGTTAACAGGCGGGTTTCTCTTCCAAAAGTGCAAATGGTGGCGCCCAGTACCTCCAATACCTCCTCCCATCTCAGCTCTAACACTTCAGGGAGACTAAAAGCACCGAAAGATTAATTTCCTAATATTCCTCTTATTTAACAGAAATGAGAATGGAGAGTTGCAGATCTGGATGGATTTCTGCCGAACCCTTAAGTAAGGCTGTGACTTGTTTGAAAACTGAGTTCTTTTTGTTTGTGGGGTTTTTTTGTTGTTTACGCAAGAGCCCACTGTTTGCCGTCCACAGCAATTAAATGTTTACCATTTCTACAGGACCCTCTTGTCTCATGTTAAGTGAGATGTGAGATCAATAGTGGCTCTGCAATTATTTGTCCATTGATAAAGCCTTCATTTCTTAAATGAAGTACATTTATCTGTGTCCTGACAATGATAAGAGAGCAGTAACAGTCAACTGCTGCCTAGTCTAGCACTTAGCTCCACAGGCAGACGAGTGCCTGGACATGGGTCAAATGATGTCTAACTTTCTTCCTATTGGCATTTCACTTTACAAACTGCTCTGATGGGAGGCTGACAAATCATCCTTGCTGAGTTCAGATAATAAAAACTAGCAGGACAAAAGGGAAGTTTTGGTAAAGAGAGAACAATAGCTGATTTCAGGTTAAGTGACCAGTCTGTAAAGCTGCTCAATGGTAAAATGAAGAGATCTGTTGTGTTAGAAGATGATAGAAAGTATCCCATGTAAGGCACTCGTGGTTCTTCAAGCATTGTTTAAATTTAGTCATTTAGCAAATTTAATTGTTGAAAAATTGATCTGAACTTTATTCTGTGATAGGAAGCAAATCAAAGAAAGTGAGACAAATTTTGGCTCCAGTAAAAAGAGTATGAAATTCTCATTGGCTTTAGTGAGGCCAAGACTTCAGGGTATGCCAATCTATGTCTGCCACAGAACTGGAGAATTCAATAGCACACATGAAGTGAGGTTTTTTTATGGTTGGTTGGGGTTTTTTTAATTTATTGTTTTGGGGATTTGTTTGTTTGTTTGTTTTTAATTTCTAATTCTGATTTATGACAAAGAAGTTTCCAAACTAATGTCAAATTTGGTAATGAGAATTCAAAGAAGCTGATAAACTGCCACGTTTGCTTTTTCTATCTGTAGTGTATCTTGATTCCAACCAGCAATTACTAAAGACAAAGAAACCATTTGTATTTATCTTCAGGCCTATTTTTTGATAATGTATACTGTGGGCTATATGCTATAGAAAAATTAGGTATATTATTACTCTAGGATTAGGGTAAAGAACTTGTATTACCCTCAATTTGGCTAGCTTTGGGAAACCCAGATAAGTTTATTCTCATTTAGGGGTATTTGATAAACAGTTATAGAACTTTGTGATCAGCATCTTTCTCAGATGTGCTCTTTTCATGTTTTGCAAGTGAGCTAATAAAGTAGTGTTAGAAGTATGTTTAGCATTCAAGTCTGTCAAAGATTTCTCTATTTTTTCCCAGTTTTGTAAAGTATGCTTGGCCACTAACTTTCCATCAACTGCCTGACTACAGCTGCTGAATTGTCATGGCTCTGTCTTGGTTCTTTTTGCTTGAAAGAAACTTGTCAAATGCAACTAAGTAGTCAAGAAAATCCAGGTTTGCATCTCTTGAGCTGCTGAGGTTTTTTTATCCACATATCTTCAAATTGTGGGCAAGAAATTGGCTGATATACCTGAGTTAAACTGTGGCTTGGTATATTGATTACCTTCACTCCATTAGTTGGAATTAAGGGGAGAATACCTCTATATGTAGAAACACAGGAATGATGCCCCAGAAAACAGGCATATTTTTGAGGTTTTCAAATATGATGTTTATATTACCTCAAGACTGGCAAGGAAAATTGCCATTAGAACTAGTGCCCTGACTTACTTCTAGCAAGCTAATAGGTCAAGGTAATGGAAGTGGGGATGGACAACAAAAAAATTCTGTTTCTGGGCCACATAAACAGAAGACTTCGTTATATATATATATGTTATATACTGCATTGCTCCTTTGCAATAAAATGATTTGGCTTCAGAAGACCAGCTCATCTTCAAATAAAACCTTCAGTCAGGATCTAGTGTATCATTTGCAGCAAAGACAGATGTTAGTACAGAATTCGACATGTCCATCAGTGATCAAGTAGGGGAAGAAGTGACTAGAAGATAGCTTAGCAGTTATACCAGGCTACACGACCAAAACTGTGAAGGGCAATTTTGATCACAAGAGGCTTTTTGCCTAACTGTGCTTCACTGTGATCTCAGGTGTCACTTAGACTGGTTGATTTGTGTAATGCTGGTCTGGTGTGCAGCGAGAGAAGAAGGCAACATATGTTTGTGTAGTGAGGAGGTATGCAGCAAGGGAATTGCCACAGAGGACTGACTCACAGAAAGACTGGGATTCCTTAAGGGAATCCTGATGGACTAATATAGTAGATCTGTAGATTGTGTAAGTGGATCAGAGTAATGTGATAGAATTTTAATTTTGTCCACACTTCCTATGTCTTGACAGAGTAATTAGTGACCACTGATGGTGCAGTGAAGCTGCGAAGGAAGGAGCCTTTGCTGGTGCTTTAATGTCCTAATGAATCAAGGCTCTTGTTAATGTAAAATACAGCTGAGTCTGAACCATGCACAGGATGGTAATCTCCAGTATGATCGTGGTGATTGTGCTGGTCCTAAGGACTGATTTGTTCTCTGACGTTTTAACCTGTGGGAGCACAAGAGTTGAAGGACTGATTCAGCTGAACTGGTTTATCTCTGAGAACAATAGTCCAGGTGTGATGGGCTTGCTCCTCTCCAGAAATTGGCAGTGACTGGACTGAAGGATGGCATGAGGAACCACTGAGGGTAGACAGACAATTACTGAAGTGTGAAGAGCCGTCAACATGAAAGAATACTTTTGTGCACAGAGAGGTAAGAACTACTTAGCTGTAAAGACATTTGCTTTTTATAACTGATGGAGGGAACTTAAAAGCTACATAACTCTACATATATTAATACTATATAGAACTAAACTAAAGAGCCGTCACACTGAAGAAACTAGTTACCAAACTATTCTGGCTTATTGAATAATTGCTGAGTCAACTGCACCAATCTATAATTGGCGGTGTTGGTCAGAATGTGCAGACAGACTAGATGGCCCACTGAAGACAGGAGCTGAGCTCCTGTGCCTGGATGTATTCACTCACTGGAGTGGCTATATGCAGTTTGTCTGCAGGAAGAGTTGTGCGCTGCTAGCAGCAAAGACTACAATAAATATGCATCTGTCTAAGCTTAAGCAGCATCATCTTTAATGCTGCCATCAATCAAAAGCATTTTCCTGTATAAACCCTTTGGAACCTTTGACAAGTAGATAACAAACAATTACGCCTCTCATTTAAAATCTAACAAGCAAAACTGATATGATTTAATTGTGTTTTGAAAAATTTGTGTAAGTGCTTTGGGGTTTGAATGTTATTTTACTGTTAGTTTACTAAGATAATCACTTCTGAAATTCCAGGAAAAAAAGGCAGAGACAAAGTTCTTTGCCCTGAAGGAGATTGCCATCTTGTGAAGAGACAGACAACATGGTACAGGCATGAATAACAAACAAGCTTTACAAGGCAACCTCCTATCTTTGCAGTTATAAAAACCAAAATTAATTCTGTGCATTATTGACTTTGTGTTGCCTTTCAGAGGTTTCATATTAGACATTTATTTTTCAATCAAAGCACTATACTGAAGAACAATAGCATAAGGTTTTACTGGTTTGGTTAACGCTGTGATGTGAACATCCTTAGAAATGTGAAAAGGCTGGTATTTCTTGAAGTGCTTTTCATTCCATTAAACATTACAGGGGCCAGATTTTCAACAAGAGACAGCTGAGGTTTTTGAAATTTTTTTTTTAAGTGAAGTTTTTTTGGCATTAAGACCAGTTTTCTGTTGAGATGCCTAAGAGATATAGATATGTGTCAAATGCACCTAGATACTTGGGTACAATAATTGCTCCCAGATATTTATGTAGAATTTGATGCTTAGCTAGTTCTTTATATGCAAGTGATGTGACTACAAGGCTCCTATTAGCAGCAGAATCAGCTCTTTTTCATAGTAGCATAAATGAGAGAAAAACTGGATAACCTGGCTTGGTACAAGCTTGCAAATTATTCCTGCCCAACTGCTTCAGAAGTTGAGCACGCTACCTGGCAGAATTAGAAGAGCTAAAGGTGGAAGAACAATTCCTAAATCAATGCAGTTCACTTATTCAGCTAATTTAAAATATCACTGAACTGAAATGAATTCTCTAAATGTTTTATCAGAGGAAAGCTACAGGCTCTTCAGATGTTTCTGTGCCTCTGTCTAATGACTGAAAAACCTACTCATTAGGAATCAGGAAATCTGAATTCTTGTTATTCATCAGATTAATTCATAAAACATTTCTGCAACAGATGGCTTGCTTTTCCTTCTCTGAGTCTAAGACATGGAAAACAACAAAGCCCTGAATACAACATGTTAATAGTTACTAGGGAAATCCATCATCTCTTCTTAGGTTTCAGAATGCACATACTTTGTAACAGTCAATTCTGTTAGCATCATTCTAATTTTTAAAATAATTTTTTTTTTTTCCCTACGTGTTCTGTGTCCTACGCCTCTGAAGTATTGGTCTTCCATGGTCCCTGGATTTAAAAAGAGCTTCATCTAAAGTTTTCCAAAGCAGGTTCAAATTCTATAAACATGACATGGAGGAATGTTTTTAAATTAAATTAAAGAAAAACATTACTAAATATCACCACTGCACATATTCCTTTCATTGTTGTGCTTGGCTTGACAGTTTACTCTCTTTGTAGACAAAATACTTTTTGAGTAAAGGAGGAGTTTTGGCTATGGAGGTGTGGCTGCCTCTGACCTTGTTTATGATTTTAAGTTTCTCCTTTCAACTGTCTGCCAGTAAATAAAAATTCACTTGGCCAAAGTTTATTTAGACCAGCTTTATTAAGTCAACAAAGTGCAAACCTGAAACAGGACAGGCAGAAAAATCTGTTCCTATGAAGTAGACAGGAATCCATCTCCCTAAGCCCTTTTTTATTCTTGGCACCAGTGATTTTTCTTGACTGATTCATTGGAAGGCTCTGGTTTAAATAATTTGTCTTGCATAGGTATCTTTCTCATTCTATGTCCTCTCTGCTGGTACAAAACAGTCTTCCCTTTAAAGGTTATTTCCTAGCCAGATTTGTCATAAAGCTATTATCATTAATTGGCACCTTAAGAGTTCTTTTATCTTTTTAAACACTATGAGATACATTCCTGATTTATAGGTTACAATTTGACAACCATCATATGCAAGGAAGATTATTTATACTTACCACAGATGCTTTTCAAAAAGAAGGATATTTCAACCATATCCCTGCTCCACCTGCTTTACATAACTATATTCAATATCATAGACAAACATGGCAATCTGTATTTCCAACTGTTCTCTAGAATCTCTAATAGAATTTTATCATGGAATATTCAGAAACCACATACAGAAATACAGAAAGCTTGTAATACCTTATTAAATTCTGTAAGTTTTAGCAGTCATTTCCACAGAAACCCACAATTAATCCTTATACATAATTTTGCTGCAAGTGCTAATTAAAAAGTAAAACTTGGATTACTGTGAACCTCATTACAAATATTTCAAAATCATGTTTTTCAGGAAGAAAATAAGAAAAGCAAAATATTTTCAGTGCTTTCAGAAAAAAATAATAACACTATTAAGTATGATGAGTAGAGTGTACCTACCTAAACTAAACAGCACCAGGAATTTGAGACATACAAATTCTCGTAGATCAAACTGCAGGGAACGAAGCTTTGCTACTAGTTCTTGTGCATGGCTCATAAGATTGTTGAGGGTGGCTCCAGCTTGGGATGCTATTATGGAATAATCCACCTGTAAGAGAGAATTGTATTTCTGTCTGGTTGTCACACCTGCAGAACCACTTTAGGACATTTCAAGCAATCACAATCAGGATACTCCTGCATAAAAGAATAACTCTCAGCTTAATGATATCAAGATTATTTTTTTAATATATAAACTGGTTCTAACACAACGGTATATATTGAAAATATTATTAAACCATGTATCTTAATGCTACACCACAATAGTGTGAATGCTGGTTTGTCTGTGTTAGCTTTTTTTAGAAGTTTAATATATGAGAACTGCTTATGACGCTGGTAGCAGTCTCCCTGTCAGTTTGTTTTGTTCATTTGATGTCTCTTGTTCTCACTGTAATTGTGTGATCTTGTGAAGAAAGACTGATGAAGTGAGCTTTGCGTCTGTACTCGGTGTATTAGTCCAAAGGGACATAACATTATTCATGGGAAATGGTCCACTGTCCATAACTTGGCCAGAAACATCTATTCAAGCCCAGAAATGCCGGTGTATTCCCACAGGAAGCAGAGGTATTGTGTGGGTGGTTTCTGTTCTCCTTAGCTACACAAAATCCTGGTGTTTGTTGGAGCTGGTTCCAACAGACTTGTTCTGGTGAGTCCTCCCTGCTAGCGAAGGAGGAGCGGGCAGGTGTGTGACACAGGCCAGCTGCACTTGCATTGTCCCGAGCAGCAACTGCAGCGCACAAAACGACTGTCTCTGGGGCACAGAAAAAAGCAGGACTGCTCTGGGGTCTGCTGCCCTTCTCATGCTGCCCATTTGTTCTCGGGGGAGCTTGACCTGTCTATGAGCTCTCTGAAGTTACAATTTTAAACAGAGGTCCCCCATAAAGCTACAATTAATACACTGTATTAAAAAAGGTAATATTCACAAGCAAAGTATACTTAAGCCTGTCATAGTTAACACATCCCTGGGTGATCCTTGAATCTCGGGCAACCTCCCTACTGCTTGCGTGCTGAAATGTTTCCGGCTAATGTTGGTTCCATTACGGGGACGTTTTCATGCAGATGACTGTACCAGCCTCTGCCACTCTGCCAATGTACATGCTTTGTCATGAGATGGCAACCAGTGGAGAAGTGCTCGGGTACTGCAGACCTATGGAAACACTGTGATGCAAAGGTGAAGTGCAGGGGCAGGGGCCAAGGTGAGCTGGCTCCAAGACAGGGCTGGTGGCTGTGAGACCAGGCAGCTCCAGCACAGTGACAACAGAGTGGGTCTAACTGGTGTATCAGGAACTGGGGTGATTTGAGCAACTGCTTCAGCTGAAACGCCTTCGGCTCAGCCTTGTTTTCACCAGTGCTAGGTAGTCCCTACTAGTGTCACTGTCCCGTGGAAATGGCCAGCTCTGTTGCTTTCTCTTCTGATGATCCACTCCCGGCCAGCTGGCTGAGACTTAAACAGGTTATTGACATGCTTTCAAAATGCCTTTTCTTGCCTGGCTGCTCTAAATACCAACACCTTTCTCTTTCAGGAGCCTCCATAATAACAGGGAAATTGCTAACCATAATTCATGTAACCACACGTAAGTGAAGTCTGGCTCTAAAGTAAGCACAATGGTAAGTGCACACTTTGTGTTACTGATTTGTTTAAGGGTATCAGTGCTCTAATCCCATCTTTAAGGTCTCCCACAATAAAGTAGCTAATGAAGAACAGCCAGAGGAAACAGACTAATACTGCGAAATTTTGTTTTTCCAGGCACTGATCCCTTAAAATCTATTTTTTAGAAAAATTTAAATGCATGTTAAAGAACGTGCATTTTAACATGTTTTCTGATTTTAAAACTATTGAATTGATTTTGCTCAAGTATAAATAGCAGCGAAGCAAGAACTAAAAGACTTTAAACCTGACAAAATTTCAGCCAGTAAAGATGGAGATGACTGAAAGTAACTAAAAATAACTTCTCCTAGCGATGACCTCAATATAATCAATAAGTTTCTGACTTCTAACATGACATTTTATTTATATATACTCTTAATGCTCCCATTGAAGGAGCATGAAGTTACACTTTTTTGTATGGGTGTTATGAATAACACTGCTCCATCCCTGCAAAGCATTTAAAGCTGTGCTTATGTTTCAATTAAGTCAATGGATTATGCGTAAGTATCCTGTGAGGTCGGTTTTATTGCTGTCTTTTACACCTGGGAAAATGGAAGTAGTGACATTAAATCGCTTACTCAGAGCCAAAGAAATCGGTGACAAAACTAGGATCTCGTCTTTAGAAATCCCAGCCAAACCATCTTTCATAAACTACTTTCTAGTTCATCTGTTATATCTCTATATAGACATAAACATATTTCTTTATATGTAAGTATATATACTTACATAAACAATAAGAAAAAACCCCAAGTAACATACCTCAGATACTTTTTACTTGAAGAGCAGTTTAACATAGTGACATGATTCAGCTACTTCGTATTGAGAAACTGGTCACATAAATATCAACTTTCACAACTTAATTTCCCTTTTGTAATTGTTAAGGGGGGAGAAAAGCTCAAAATCCCTCACTGAGGTTCCAGTTTGTGGGGGAAATATGCTGTTCACGTCATAATAAGAAGTTAAGATGTCTAGATGTCAAGAATATTCGTGGCCTTAGTGCAGCGATTATGCCATAATGGAAAAACCCAGTAGATGCCTGGATCTCCCACCATCCCTCTACTGGAGAGCTCTCAGGCAACCTGCTACTCTTTTAGGTGCATTTAATATTTGCAGCACCAGCAAATTTGTCTGGGAGGCAAGTCCTCATCTGCCACTCACCAAGAGCAGGCTGTATTAAATTTTTATATTTATTGACATTTCATTACCATAATTGACTGCAGTTGGTTCTCTAGTAGAAGGCACGGGGCTGCCTCCTAAGCAGGAGAATTGGTCCCTAGAGTAGGATTTGCAATTAAAAACAACGCAGAATGGATTTTTTTTTTAATTGTGTAAATATGATGAGTTGAATTTTCAGCTTTAACTAGAGAATACTGGGTGTGCAGAAGGCTTTTTTCAAGAGTGAGCAAAATTATGAGTCAGTGGAAAGACGACCCCCAAAGGTGTCAATCAGTTTATACAAAATCAACTATGCATGAAAAAGCCTCAGTTAATGTCTATTCTGAAACAGTGGTCACATTAAAGAGTATGCTGTCCTGCCTGCTTAGTCCTGTATGCAGAAATTGATACTAAAAGGTGTATTAGTTCTTTTACCTTCCAATTTATGATTAAAAATCCTTTTAAAAGACAAAGATGAAACCAGCCTGGGTCTTGAGCAAAATGCTTAATTGCATACTGAAGTCTTAGCATGTACTTATAATAATAAACCCTTAATTTCATTTGGTAAAAACAAATCCAAGGCTGAAGTAAATTATTCTTGCTTCTCAATTAATAGAGTTACACTTCATAGTGGATTTTGATGTTGAAGATGGTATGTTGACTGGCATTTTTGAAAACAGAAGCTTTGGTGAAGCTTTCGCATAACCTAATTTGGAAGTAAAAATAACAGAGGGAAATCTCAGCTGGGAATTCCAAGTAGAAAAATGTGTGTAAGTCCCTTGGACAGGCAGCATTTGCGTCATACCTCTGAGGAGAAAGAATGCTCTAGGTATGCTCCTAGAGCATTTCTCAAGGCTACCTCTTACAGTTACCACCTGGTTTGCTGCTCGCCTTCCCTGCTCCCTGCGCTGCAGAGGTAAGGGCTGGGCAGGTGAGGCTGAAGGCTCTGAGAGAGAGAGTAGAGCAGTACAAAGGCACTAGCAGCAAAGGAAAAGAAATAGAAAAGATGACAGTATTGGTAAGAGGATCATAAATTAAATGGGGCTGCAGAAAGACATGTCAACACGGAGTATTTTTTCTAAATCCTTTTTTTGATACAGCTGAGAGTGACCTAAAAGTCCCAATTGCTTTAATGTCAGTGAAAGCAAGTTAGGCTAATGCTGAATGTTTATGAAAATACTACTTAAAAAAAAATTGTATTATGGTAAAGTACTTGGAGTTCAGCAGCATTTAGATATGCAGCTATCAAATAATTTATCAACTGATAAACAGGGAGATGAGAGCAATAGAAGGGACTAATTTTGCAGGTTTTTTCTCACATGAAGGTCTCATTTAACACAGTGAGATATTCTTCAAGGCAGAACAAAAGACAAACCTTTTTTACAACGTGAAACTATACCCTGGGCTAAATAAATGCTGAGGCCGAAGGCCAGAAATGCAGGGAACACTTGTGCTTTTTTGTTTTGCAAGTGATTTATCATGATAATGAATGATTCTTGAAGCCAGATCCCTGGTTTCACTGGGCTTGGACAGAAACTTTTTGGTGGAGTCAGGTGGTGACACTGACTCCTCTCTATGCCTAAAAAACAGAGCCTAACATGTAATGGTGGAATCAGGTTCCTTCCTTTTCTAAAATTAAATTGTGTTTGATTTCTAGGATATGACAGCGGGATCATGTGGCATGTGGAACGGTACCATCCCTTTTCAATGCTTCAGGGAACCTGAAACATTCTCCAGAATATAGGATTAGAGTGATTTTACTTGTTGGTGGCTGTTTCCAGGTACCGACTATGACTGAATGCTGGTCCTTTCAGCCAGAACAGGAATTGTACAAGTAAGGAATAAAGGCCCTGCCGTGGCTGTACACAGTACCTGTATACTGAACAAATGTTCTAGCAGACTAAGGTAGCTCAAGTTAGTGAAAGACTTATTTCATATTAATTTAGTAAATTGGATCACTGTGTGTTTGGGGCGTGAAGGCAAAGGGCTTAGTAGGCGCCTACGTGCAGCAAAGGGAGTGTCCCGCTCCTCCCTGCTTGGCTCCGTGCAGCCCTGGCCAGCACAGCTGGCTGCTGCTGATGGGGGGCTGCTCCCCCACCGCTCCCTCCTCCGTTACAAACTGCACTGAAAGCCTGCGGAGTGGCCTGCAATGGTCTGCCCTGGGTTTTGAAGTCCTGACCATGCTGAGAGCCTGCGAGCTGGCCCTAGGGTATGGCTAGGTGAGTGGATGAGCCTTCCTCTCAGGATACATTCAGCACAGTATATAGCAAGCAAGCTAATTCATTATCACAACCACAATTACTCTTCCACTGTTTCCTGAAATACATATTTCAGTGGCGACTACAGTGGCTATTAAACTCATTTTGAGCTTTTCGTAGAATTCTTTCATTAACAATATTTAAAGCAGTATTTATGTTACACTTTGAAGAGGCAATTACATACAAAAATCGAGGAGGACTCTGCATGGCCAAAACCAGGACATATGCTTATATCAGGTTTGGATATATTAATTAAAATTGTGATGACTTATGCAGCGTAAGATGCTTGTCATTTTAACATGATACACAATAATAGAAGATAATGAATTAAGTTGCCAGTGGACCTTTCCCCTAGGATGATGTTACTGTGCTTGCTAATTAGCTATAATATGCAAATAGTAACAGTCCCAAGTACTACATTTACTTTGTGTAACAGTTTCATCAAGACTGGAAAAATTCTATCTTGATCATATATAGATTCACTTTAAGTAGATGTATTTATGTTATAAAATATATAATAATAAAAGTTTTGTTAAGTTTCATGCATATAGCAAATTTAATCAGTGCCATTACATTTCCCAGTCTAGAATCATAGAATCATTTAGGTTGGAAAAGAATTTTAAGATCATTGTGTCCAACCATTAACCTAACTCTCCTAAGTCCACTGCTAAACCATGTCCCTACGCACCACATCTACATGTCTTTTAAACATGTCCAGGGATGGTGATTCAATTGGGTTCCTGGGCAGCTCTTTCCAGTGCTTTAGAACCCTTTCAGTGAAGATATTTTTCCTAATATCCAACATAAACCTCCCCTGGCACAACCCGACATCATTTCCTCTTGTCCTGTCAAGTAATGGTGACTATTGTGTTCTTCTGATTATTAATATGAAGACGTTAAAGTTATGTGCAGAACATAGCTAGCTGAGGGTTACTGAAGCCTTGCAATGCACTTTGTGTTTGATGAGATGATATGGAATCACTGCTGAGTTTCAATATCCATAAACTTCACCAGAAGACAGATCATCACTAGAAAATTTTTGTGAATGTTTAGGTAACTTCACAAGGACTGTGCTAATTCAGACTTTTTCTTCAGAAGCTTTTAACCATGTAGGTTCATTTCCCCTTATTACCCTCTTACCTTACACAGATTTCTACTCTACTATTTTAAGTCCTTTCCCATCAATGCAAGACTGGATGTACTCACTTTGAATCCCATCGGTATCACTGCTTCAGTAGGTACTTAGGATATACTGATGGGGTGTTTTCTTCTTCGAGGTGGGTCTCTGAACAACTTGTCTCTTATGTAGTGCAAGCTTAAAATCATACATGGGACTTTACATGAATTTATATGGAGAAATTAGTTCACTAGTATGAGACTTATATAGAGAACTAGCAGCCTTGGAGAAATGCTGCCAGACTGCAGGCAAATAGCTTTTGGTCTCTTTATGGGAGCAACGTGTACAGAATACAAAAAAAATGTATTTCCTATGAAGACAACAGAGTTAGCATGTGGGAAATGGAACAGTTCTGGAGTGCAGGGATTCACGTTGGGTGCCCTCTCCATGACTTTTTACTGGAACTGGAATTTTAGACTTAAAACCATAGTGCTATGATGGTTTCATGGCAACATAGCAAAACAAATGTAAATTGGGATCAGTTTGTTCACAGATGTGTCCATAGCTACTTGGAAGGCTCAAAATGTTTAATGAATATTTGGACAAACCTGAATTGGGCATTTCATGATTATAACTGAATTTTGATGTGTTTTACCCAGTTTAACTGAGAACATGTAGTTCAGCCCCAAAAACCAGCTAGCCGTAATATCTTCATAAGGCACTTTTAACAACTAGCACAACTTTGTTTTCTTTTCCTTTAGGCAGAAACCACTAGAGTAAGGAATTGTGCAAGCCTGGGTACAAGAGAACAAATACTACACTGAACAGCAAAATAATGATTGCTTGGCCTCATTTGTATCCACCTTGAATCAAATTCTGTCTTCGTTTGCTTATGTAAGGATTTCTAGATTTGGCCCCCACTACCTCTTTTCTGCCAGAGACAAATATGAAGCCTCACTGACTGCAATCACAAATCTAAAAGAAAGATTAAAAATATATATGTAAAGTAAAAATTACTGATTTCCAAGAATATAAGAAGTAATAGCTTTCCATTAGATATCCATTAACCATTACATATCCATTAACTTTCTATACCTATGACTAGTGTATGTATTTTTAGCAATTTTTTAGGAAGAACAAAAAAACCTATTTCCTCATCTTTTTTTTTGCCAGTTCCTTTCTCTTGCACTTCAGAGACACTCCTTCCTCTAACACTCTTGTAACTTTGCACAACAGTGATACTTCTGCAAGGATGATCTTTCTTTGTGATACAGTCATCTGCATCCCACAGTCTGAAAGTTCAATTGCATCTTCAGTGGCAAGGTATCACCTTGAACTTGGAAGCTGCCTAGGCAAACAGATTGTCCAAAGGCCTCAGCAAATGCAGCTACGCTGGGACAGTAGAAGCCATCTTTGCAAGTGGGTAAGTCTAACAGATTACATTGCCACAGAAAATTCCCCAGGCCACATATCACTACCTTTCAATAAGGAACAGCTGCAAGATCTACAAAGTGTCCCATCTAGGGGGAGGTTCAAGCCACAAAATTCTGATCTAAATTGAAGTTAAATTTTGATTTGCTTTAAAACACAGCATTATCAAGATCTTGGTAATCTCTCATGCTCTTCTCTAATGCTGTGCTTTAGACTACAAATCCAGGTGGAAAGATGTATTTGTGTGATGACTTTAACTAAATCAGTAGTTTCAACAACCTCAACAAAATCTGAGATTTAGGCACATTTTTGGACAGCCTTTTTAACCTGAAGGCTTTGACCAAACTCAGCAGAGGAAAGATTTGGCAGCAGTGAGTGGAGTATAGGTATGAACAAAACGAGCAGCTTGTGTCTGGGCAGCAGAGGCCACAATTCATGTGTTGTGTGTTGACTGCTGCACGAAAATGCGTGAACAATGGTATTCTGTACAGAGCTTTAGTATCTACCCTGCGTGTGCTGGATTTTGGAAGCTGGCAGTGTATTGCTGGTGTAGAGGATACAAAAGGAAAGTGCTCAAGTCACAGGAATTGAAGTTCTGTAATTAGAAATGGTCTGTTAAAATTACATGCCACATGGCAAGCCTACGAAACTTGGCGTGTGGAAGGCATATTGGCAATGATTTACAATTAACCACCACATTGCAAATCACTCCTTAGCTGTTTTCTATTATGAAATTTGGAGAGTTGTAAAACACATTTGTGCTACTTTATTTCCTTTTGAAATGGTAATTGCTACTGCTGAGGGGCAGTACTTAGTGCAGAAAATGAAGTGTGCAGCGTAGGGAGGAACTTGTTTCTGAGGAGCTGCTCAGGAATTGTAATGATCTGAAAAAAGTGCTTTCTTGAAACGCATACACACGAAAGAGCTTCATTTATGAAACTCCAACCAAATAAATAACAAAATAAAATAAAACAGTCTTTTTTTGCGCAAGGCCCAATGCTTCATACTTTGTTGCTGACTGCACTTTTCCCCCATCAAAGTGGAAACAGTGGATTGACACTGGGTAAAACTCATAAGCCAGTGGCTAGAGGGAAATGCAGATGTATGGAAATGTGATAGGAATGCCCTAAGGTAATGGGTTTTGAGCCAATGCGTTTGAAAATTATTGAGTGTGCTTCTAACTACTAGCCCATTTTAGATACCTAGTATAGAACTGACAGTGGTGTGGCCCTGGGGAGCTTGATGAAGTTTGACTTTTGTGTCTGAGGAACAGAGTCTATGCAGCCTAAGTGGGGAAAGAAGGTATGTTCTAATTAAGTGGTGGTAAGTTTCCCCCTTACAGCTTCCCCCTTGATTGTGATTGTAAAAAAGACTGTTTATGAGTAGCTTTTATGGAGGGATATATTAAGGAAAGCAAGGAGTGAGGCTTCTGAGGCCTTAAATTTGCTAACTTGTGACAATAATCATGATCTCTCAGGTAATAAAGTAGGCTATCTCGCTAAGGTCCTCAGTTTAAAGTTAATATTTTTGAAAGCCAGATGATTGACTGTGATTTTGCTCATAGTGCTTTGCTGGTAACAGTAAATAAAAACATCCACAGCACTTTTCATCAGAAGTGTCAGAGTGCTTTCCACACCATAATCAATTAATTTTTATGAGATGGTGGCATGGTTATTTCCCTTTCTGTGCTAGAGGAACTGAAAGGATCAAGGCAGCAACCAGAAAGTATGCAGCCTTTAGTGCTGCAGTAGCGAAGACTCATAATGCCTAGGCCTAGAAGTCTGGATTTCTAGAATTATTTTACCGTTAATACAGAGGACACAGTCACAATTATCTGTTCATAAACACATTTGAACTGGCATTGTCTCTCAGAATGACGACAGGCTGAGTTGATGCTGCCAAGATGGTCTATCTTGACACTTAGGAAAAGAAGCAGTTGTATTAGGTCAGCTTGGCTAAACACGTAACTCACAACTGAGCTACAATGCAACAAGGCAGCGTAGAGCAGCTGAAGCCAGGGATGGCTCAGAAGAAGTAATTTAGAAGCATTGTCCGGGCATGTAGGGATGAAGTTATAAAAGGCAGTGTTCAGCCAGAGCTGAGACTTGCAAGGGATGTCAAATTGTTGGTTAGGGGATAAACAAGGACATGTGGGGCTGCTGCTGGATTCAGCTGGTGATTTAGTGGCAGCAAACACAGACCAGGCTGAGGTATTCAGTGCTGCCCTTGCCTCAGCCTTTACTAGCAAGGTCGCCCAGGCTTTGTGCTTTGCAGCAGGGCTCAAGCAGGGGGAGAATGACCAGCATTGGGTATAAGCTGGAAAAAAAAAGAGATTTAGACCAGAACTAAGAAGAAACTTTCTCCCATTGAAGATGGTCAGGCAGTGGCACTGGCTGCATAGGGCAGTTATGCAGTTTCCACCCTGAATTATTCTGTGATTTAAAGATTTGTGGCTCTGGTAATTCTAGATATTTTAAACCTTCTGCCTAGCAGAGCCAGCAGAGCCAGCTTTGTCCATGTAAATAAGAGGTTCTTCAATGAATGTCACTCATGAAAATCCTTTAAATAGATGACGTTTTAAAGTAAATGCTTTTGAATGACAAATTGCATACAACTCATGTACTGACATAGTAGTGGCATTTCTGCAGTACCGCAACTACCAGTGGTCCTTCCATGAGCATGTGCCACACACAGCCCAGTGAGAGCAGGCAGAACTGGGGCAGCTGTGCCCACTCCTGTAAGTCTGGCTTTTAGTCTGGGATGGCAGTGACCAGACCTGAATGCAATCAGGACAATACAGTGGCATTACGTGTAGATTTCAGATGTGTTCCTGTTTCAAAAACAGCAGATAGGGACTGCATGCATACTTCAGGTCTGGTGTCTCCCTGTTTCTTAAAGAGAAGCTACAGTGCATACCTGGGAGTATGTTCTCCAGCTGTTAGCAACCAGGTGTCCTGGTTTGAGTTAGAGCCAAACAATTTCTTTTCAGTGATTTTAACTTTTAATCTGAGTCTCGCTTTCTGAAGTTAACAGCATGTTTTTGCAGACAGCGTCTGCTTCCAGCAGTGATAACACTCGATGTTTAGAGCTACCACCAAGGACTGGTGTGCAGACCAAGGTCACTGCTGACTCTTGTGTACCACATCGGGGGGTGCAGAAAGGGAAAGGCCGCACCTGAGGGGAGGAGCGGCCAGGGCAGGTGACCCTACACTGACCAACAAGGTATTCCATCCCATATATGTCATATTCAGTATAAAGCTGAGGGATCACGAGGATCTCAACTCCTTTTCCTTCCCACTGGCCCTTCCACTGGCCTCCGCTTCCCTTTGGGGTCCTCTGCCTTCTTGGACCCTTCCCTTCGACCTTCCCTTCTTGGACCACCTCGTGCCTTTAATCCCGATTTGTGTGTTCCTGAACCCTGTTCCCGTCTGCTGCTGAGCCCAGTCTGGGACTTTGCCAGTGCCTGCTGCAGCCTCAATGGTGACAGTGATGTAATTGCCATCAGGGGCAGGTTGGGTTCAATACTGGTTTCGTATATATTCATACATATCTCCCATTTTATTATTATCATCTTCATTAAAGCTGTTTCAATTTTCTTTTCTAATCTGGAAGCCTCTCTCTCATTCCCTTCTCTCCCATTTTGGAGGGGAGTGGGCCATAAGTCTCTCCCTCATCCTCTTTCTGTTCCTCTGTTTGGGGGGGAGAAGAGGGGTTAGCAGAGAGCGTCTGTCATAGGTCTGGTGGATTGAACCTAAACCTTGACATCAGGAAATGGGGAAGGAATCCATCCATAAGGAAATGGACTGACTGTCTTGTTTGTTGTTCTTGTAATATGGCTCCTTGGTCTCCAAGCAGCCTAAGTGTGAAGATGAAGTACAGCAGATGATGGGAGACTCTGGGGGTGCCTGCACTTACGTCAAAGTGACAAACTGGCAGAGGAACATGAAACTGGGTTGAAAAGAGGATGTATTAAACCCACTTAACAAACCTGGGGCAAAAATTGATGCAATCAGTCCAATTTAGCCAGGTTTTAATTTTGTTGGAAATATACCACTTCCAAAACCAGCTGATGATTTGTGAGCAGTACATTTAATAGGCATCCTGCTACCTGTTGTCCAACAGTGATGAAATGCTCTGCTTTGCCTTGAGATCATCTACAGCTGGGGTATTTTGCAAGAAAAAAGTGGCTAATGAGATAAGAATTATTACTGTGGAAAAATTGGGACAATGGCTAGAATTAAAGGGTATTTATATGTCTCTAATTATTTCAGTGGGACTTCGGCACACAGTATCTTTAAAAACTAGCTAATCACATAACAAATGAGACACTAATTTAGCAGTTCTCTCAGGAACAGAAAACTGTCAATATACTTATAGCTTTATGAACAAAGGAATAAGCAAGCATCCTGTGTAGTAAATAATTACCAGTACAATTGTCCATACTTTGCAGATGATGAAACGGAAAGGGGATCAGTCATTTTCTCAGTAGCACCAATATAAACCAAGAGTAATGCAACTCATTTTTGCTCATGTAATTAGGGAGTGCAACTTTATCTCAGATAGGCTAGTGACTTTCCACAAAAGTGCAGGAGTCTATTCCATAGCTAGAATCTGAATTTTCCCACTTCTTTTCTTGGACAAGTTCATAATTTCTCCCTTCTACTGTACACCTTTTAATCATAAATGTGAACAGTTGTTTCTCCTTCTGGTTCTTATAAACACTTGTTCTTAGTGTTAAGAACTGGCTACAGTTTTAAAATTATGACTGAAGCTGCAAGCAGATTCCACAGCATGCAAAAACAAATGTTGTATCTTAGAAAAGGGAGCTCTTTCGCATTTGTGTATAAATTGAGGCAGTTCAGTTTGCAGCTATTTAAATATCAATGGGCCATCGTTTGTTTTCACTTTGAATCAGGAACATAATGTACAGGCACACTTTGCTTCTCTTTGATACTGTGATTTTTTTTTTCTGTTAAAAACAGAAGAATCTTAGGAATAGGGTTCTTATTTTACTGTTAAGTTCTTTGTGCTTTGGAAAGTATGAGGGAGACAAAACTTTCTATTTCCTTTGGGTTTTCTCACAATTTTTCTAATATTTCCCACATTATTGCTCTTGCATTTTAGGAGATCTATGCATCTAGCACCTGAAGAAAATGAACCCTTGGAAAGCTGTGCAGAAACTGCAGGGTGAAAACCTTGAGACAGCTCCTGAGACAATACCTGCATTTACAGCTATGCACTGAATTTTCCTGGGATTATACATCCCAGCTGCCCAGTTTCTCACATGTGCATATTTCTCTAAAATCAAGATATTTCTGAGGTAGTAGCTGCAAGTTCTCTAGGTTTTTTGACCCAGCTAGTGATTCTTTTGAACAGATCACAATTCTGAAAGGAAATAAGCTATAATTACTTAGACCTCACACATCAGGTTTGGGAGTGGTGGTATTGCTGTCAGAAACCATTTTAGCCCCAAGGAAATACAACTTATTGAGAAGCACTTCTCATCTGCTGTTTTTCAATCACTGAAGTACACAAGTATATTTGAAAAACAAAGTGCTTATGATTATATCTGCTTTTATAAGTTTAACTGTAATCAGCAGACTAGGAACAGAGTGCACAGGTCATTTTATCTCCATTATTTGTGGAGAATCTCTGAGAACATAGGAGTGCTTCTGACCTAGTTAAACTCCTGCTACTTTGAAAATTATTATTAAAAAGCCATCAGTACTTCTCTGAGTCCACATACTCACTTGTTGCCCGGTAACCAGAAGGATGGAGCCTTCTTTCCCATGTACCACTTGCCGATAAATGTGATCTAGAATTAAGAGTTCACTCCAGCAGTTCTGAAGCAACTTCATTTGGTCATCAACCTATAAAGCAAACATGAATGTTGGTGGCATCACACTGGGAGTAAGTCTTACATAACAGAGTAAGTTATTCTTTAAACATCTAGTTAGCATAATGAGAAGAGAAATGCTATCAAAAATTATTCATCCACAAAATTGCTGTTCTCAGCTGAATAAATAGGGCGCTGCTGAAATCCTTATCCGTAAAATGTATAGAATATTTATTACTAAATACATTCTAGGAAAACAGAACTATGACATTGTTTTGCAAAGTAATAATGATGGTACATTTGTGAAATGCTCTTAGAAATGGGATATTATTTTTCCTCTAAACAAGGATAGCAGAAATTATGCTAATGTGAACTTTCCCGTACTCCTCATCCTTGAACCTCAGTTTCTGGAAATAATAAGGAATCTGCAGATTCAACAGCATTATTGTTGCAACAAGCCCATCAGAGATAAGTCCCTTGCAAAGGAAAAAGTGAAGAGAGGTAGACACTCCTTCATAAGAATGGTTGTGGTACTATGAAAAAAGAAGAAAACTCCATAAACAAGCTGAGCAGCCTCAGGTGTCACCATTAGAGCGAGAAAGGGCTGTGCACAAGGAGTAGCGAGCAGTCAGACATATCACTGACTGCACTGGGTGACAGGAGGAGCACACTGGGCACTCAGCACTAGCCTTTGTGCAGCGTTATTTGAGATGTACGTATTACGGGACAACGTTGTATGTCACTAAACTGACTCCTGTTACAACTGGATTACATTCAGTTTTATTCAATTTAAACACTGAAAAATAATTAAGATTTTCATGCAAATGGGAAGGAAAAATTCACAAATTGATGGAAGGTAGACTATGAATTTAAGTCATGGACCTATTTTTACTGAACTTACTGATTTCTTCCTAAAATCAAACACAGTCTTTGACTTCATATATGTGTCCTGAAGGAGTGAAGAGATGCGTGGCCTTGCTACAATTAAGTGTCTGGTGTGGATGCAGTATAAGCATGCAAATAGTTAAAAGACTCTAAGAACCTGCATAGATAGCAATTGCTGAACAGATTAAAAATGCTATAAATTAGGAGAAGTAAAACTGAAATTAGCAAAGAGAATATTTAAAATGAAGAAATGCCTAGAATTTCTGAGTCATGGAACTATTAAAATTGTTTTTCAGGGGTTCTAATTTCAATTGCTTTAGAACTGGATTTTGTAAGGCACAGGAAACCGTATTATAAGGAGCAATCTTGCATGGGCTGAATTAGTGCAATAGATGTTTTCAAATTTTATCAGCTATGACCTAATGAATTTTTGAAATTTATTCTTTCAAGCTTGTTTTCTGTAAGGAAGGGAATAATGTTTGTAATGAACAGATTTTTTTAGTGTCATCTGTGAAAGTTACCCAATATTGTCTTCCCCTTTCCATTCTCTTGCCATATAGTTCAGACTTCAACTTAAGCATCAAAGTCTCTGTTTGCCTCCATTCCCCTCACTCACAGTCTTCTCCCACCTGTTTTTATCTCAGTTTTTCCCCCTTAGGTATCTGTCTCAAATTATTCCCTCTTCCTGTACTGTGCAAACAAATGAAATCAGGAGAGAAGGGGAGCAGATTAGCCAGTGGTGAGAAAAGGACAGAAGAACCTGTGTGAAGCAGTGCATGTTCTCCCACACAGCCTGCACTCAGACCCTAGGTTTTTGCTTTTGCCTGCTTCAAGACTACAGCAGGTATCTGTTGGAAAACTGCACAGCTCATTCTCTCCTCTGCTGCTTTACCTAGAGGATGATATACGGGGGGTTTTAATTTTATTTTTACCCCTATCCCCCTTGCTCTTCAAAACAACCAACCAACCAACCCAAGGAAAACTATATCCAAACACCTGTGCCAAATTTGTATCTTAAGTTGCAAAATCAAGCACTGCAGAATTAGTTAATGCTTATATTAAGACTGCCCATCCTATCTTATTTTACCTTCAATCTGTTTGTGTGGTAACAGATTTTAATAGACACAAAAGGGTTGAATTAGTATTGTGCGAACACTCTCACTTCAGTTATTTCAAATGTTTTGCATGCCTTGGCTTTCTAGTATTAAGAATAATCTTTTATCACAGTTGCTGTTCTGCCTACATCACAGTTAATACAAGAATGCTCAGGTAATTCCTATAAGCTACAGGTGCATTGGCAATAGAGATGGAGGAAAGAAAGAGGAGTGGGCTTTGTAGCTGGATATATTAGTAAGTCAAAGTAAAGCTAGTGCTATTACAAACTCAGCCTTGCTCCATCCCTTGCTGTCTGTACTCATGATAATTCATTTCTGTTCAGATCACAGAGCAAGGCTGATTCTGTATTAAAAATCTTCTCTTCTGCCCACAGTTTGTATGACTACAAAACCATTTCAACCAAGTGACTTGTTAGCTGAAGAGAGGGCAGGAATTACCACATTGATACATTCCCTACCAAAGCTTGGGCTGGGTTTAAAATAAGGCATTATGTGAAGAAAAAGTTTGAAATTTACTAGTATTCTTGCTTTTTATGTGAAACTGTTCTGTGATCATTTTCTCCTATGTACAACAAGGTGTTACAAAAAATAGATAAATCATGCTAACATGATAACTTAAACCAAAATTAGCATTTCACACAACAGCTTACATGTGAAAGAAACAAACTGTGAGGCAGTTTAAACATTCAGTTTCCAGGTCGTAACAACTAACACCTGAATAAGAGGTCAAACATTTTATTATATTAGAAATGACATACTTCCAGCTAACCCATCTGTCTCAGCCACAAGCTTTTGAAAACAAACTACACTTTACAGGTTTGGCTTTCTGAAGGCCCCAACAGCAGCTAGTCTGCAATCAAAGCTTACCTCCCAAGCTTTATCATATCATTACCGACCCAGTGCTGTGAGAACAGTATGAGATAGCAAAATCACACACACAAAAATGTTTTGCATACAGTCTGTTCCTGCTGTTCTACAAGACTCATAAAACCAGCAACAGCAAACATCTGCTTGCGGTTCGCAAAATCTGCTCTTCTGCATTCGTTGTAATTTAACTAGTGAAAGCCTATAAAATGCATAGCATAAAAAGCACAATACATATCTAAAACACAGTATTGCCTTCAGAAGACTATTAGATGCAGCTGCTTTTGCCATTTTAAGAGAGCTGGCAGGGCAGCAGAATGCTTCCCAGTTTGCACTAGGAAGAAACAGAGATGACTTTACGGGGAGAGTCATGGATTACTAGAACGTAGGGCAAGTGATCAATTCCTGCCATGTAGATGAGGGAAAACACAAACTTTATCTCTGCTAACGCAAACAAAATGAAAAATAGAAACCAATATAGATCACGTTGAACAAAAATGGTAACACATCTCCTCTTGTGTTAGAATGAGCTAGTAAACTTTATGGCATGTGTAACTTCAGCCAGAACACAAACACCTTTGTGTTTCCCTGGCATGTCAAATGAGTTGCAGAAGCATATTATCTAGTAAAACAAAACAATCAGCCTTTTGCCAAAACAAGTATTTGCCTTAAATGGATCCTGGAAGCAAAGAGTTTTGGTGGCCAAAGTGGAGAGTGAGTTCTGAACAGGAAGGTCCTCTGCAGAAAAAGCACCTTGTGGACTTCAGTCTTCTGATTCCAAAGCCAAAGCATCCTAGTCTGCCATTCACAAGGTAAGAGGGTGTAAAAATAAGATTCTGCCACTAAGATAACTCCAGTCTGGGACTTTTCTATAATCAATATCATTTTCAATCATGGTATGCACTGAATCAGAAACAAGCTCATAAACTTGTACTACTGGCTAAACTTTGAGGTTTTTCAGTTTGTGGAGATCTTTAAGAGTATTATTAATGTTTTAACAACAACAAGAAAGAAATGCCTTTTGTCGCAACTACTGAGAATGCTTTTAAATAAAAATTGAACATCATATAACCAACAATCGTCTGCTGCAAGAACACTCCCCAATTTGCAGCCGCTCCCTGCCATAACAGAACATTGACACAAGGATAATGTAACTCATATCTTACCTAAGCAAGCTGTCAAACAAGATACCTATTTAACAGCTATGTAGCATCGAGCAAAAGTGTGAGTGAATACTGTGCCCAGATGGTTAGATTTAGGTCTTCTCTGGCCAGTGGCATTCAGATGAAGAAGCACCAGTGGGGATAGTATAACCGGAAATTGTTGCTGAAGAAATAGCTTTTAAGGAAAAATATGGAGGAAGCTAAGGGAGGGTGTGTGACTCAAAAGAAATAGATCATTTCCAGCTTGCAGGGTGGCATGAAAGAGTAAAAATGTTATGAGTATGAAAGGAGTAAATCATCACACTTGGAAAACTGCTTCTAAGTGACAAGGGGAGCAAAGAGTGCTTAGGAGGAGGCTTCAAGGGAGGGGAATGGGGAGGCAGTGCAGTGAGAGAAGACGTAAGAGAAGTTGGATGTCAGGTAAAACCTTGAAGGTGAGGATGATGAGATCGGATGAGATGCAGACTTAAGGGTTTGTGTGACAGTAAGTGATGTTGCCAGAGCAAGAGAAGGAGCAAGTACTTCGTGCTAGAGACGCAGAGGATGGTGGTTGTTGGCAAGACAGGCAGAAGTCCTAGAGGTCAAAGGGGGCATGTGTATTGTCTAGTCTCTCAAACAGTAGGGATACAAAGGTGGAGCAAAGGGTAGCTTTCTGATAGTGTTAATACATGGTATTAATAGGTAAATCCTATTCTCTATAGCAAAATCCTGTTTCCCTATGCTTACAGTGAGGACAAGGAAGTACATCAGAATTTGAGAGTCATCCATAACTTCATATTTTATGCTGTTTGGACTACTTGTAGCATATTCCCCAAGTCAAGCTGGAAAACAAATGGTAATTGCCACAACCAACCAGCACCATCCCACTGGGCTGCCTACTAACGACCAAGCTAGCCACAACAAACTACCAGTAAAGCAAACCTCTTTGTGTGTACAGGTGGATGGCAGGATGCAACACACTATATTCTGATAAGGTTTTTAAGATTTTGTCCTTCCTGTGTTGACTTGGAAATGTATCTTTGATGACCTTATGGTAGAAATGTGCACAGTATCAGTATTAATTGACAATATTTCAGATTGTGTCCTCTGTGAAAGAAACCTTTGCTGCTTTCTCTCTCTCTCCCGCACCCCAGGAGGGAATCACTGCTTGCACAGCCTGTTTGCCACAGCACTCAGGAAGGGCTGGCTGCAGCATGCACGCTCCCCTTCTTGTCCCAGCCAGCAGCCATCCCAGCTCTTTTCCATAAAGCATCAGAGCAGAACCGCTGTACGGTTGGGTTCAGTTGGGAGCAGTTCAGGAGGAATGGATAAAGGTGGGTCATAGTGCAGTAGGAGGCTCCCCAAGCATGGGAGGGTCACTGTGCTCCCTACATTAGCTTCAATTTCACTACAAAATAGCATTCTACATTTAAAACTTAAAAAAAAGGTGCTTTGTGAAAAGAGAAGGACAAAGAGATGTGCCCCCTCCACCAAATCCATTGATCTTTTTTTCCTAGAGGTGTGACAGAACCATGGAGCCTGGTGGAACTGTGGCACTTCTTTGTGTTCACTGTGAAAGATTCACATGGTATTGCTCATCTGCACAGTGAGCTTCATACTGTTAAATATCTGAATATACGTTTGAACACAGAATTCTCTGGTGGCGTGCCCGAGTTCCTCCACTGCCAGCAGGAATTATAAAATGACTTTAAATCACTTTTCTGAGTTCTCTGCTAACAAGGATTAGAAAAGCAGCATGCATAAGAATACATTTAGACGCAACTATTAGTTTGCATAATTTATCTTACCAATATAATGCAAGCCATGTAGCATATTTCCAGGAGTGGAGGAAACTGGCTCTCAATTTGAAGTGTAAAGGTCTAATCCTGTGTAGAGGTCTAATCCTGGGACACTGTGGTGTCCCACTATCTCATCGGTATAAAAAGATGGTCTGGGTTTTGGGATGGGAGCATCGCATTTGTCTGCTAAACTCTAGACTCCCACTCACCTGGGCCCTGAGCTTTTCATATGGGACCCAGTAGAAGTTTATCGGGCTCATTAAGGCCTCTGTTGACACTGCAATACACAATCGCACATTATCAATTGTAGTTAAAGGAAGGACTTATCTCAGAAATGCTGGTTACTCATCTGAAGAACTATTTGTGCTGATGTTATAGATGAGGAAGGCAAGTGCGACACAAGAGTAGTATTGTTATAGAGTGTATGCTTCCCACAGCACAGAATGTTAATCATTATAAACTTTTGTTTTCTCTGAAGAAGAACACTGCAATTGCCAAACAGTAAAATGAAGAATAATGTGTATGCTTTGCTGAAATGCACCTTAATCTTATCAAAACCACACTGTGTCTTTCTTTTAGGAAACTGTTTCACAATATTTAGCATACTGTAACCAACAACTGCAGATTTATTACAATTTTTCCTCTGAAGAGGTATTTTCAGCCTGACACTTGATGGATTACCTGTTAAAAGTTTTGGGGTCACGGTTTTTTTGTTTTACTCTAAGTTAAATATTTTCCTTATAATTATTGATGCAGATTCAGTTAAACAATGCACTCACCTTTTACCTAGTCTACACCTCCCTTTCTGAGAAGCTGGAGAACCCTTTTTATCTCTTTTCATTTGCGTCAACTTGCACTGTAGCTTTGGGCTTTTCTACTACTAAAAATTTAAAAGGGTATCTAATGATTAAAAAAAAAAGAAATGTATGTGATAAAACCCTGTTGGATTCAGCTCAACTGTTTTTATTTGAGCTTCTAAAGGTGAATGCCAATATAGGAATAACATGAAGCATTCATCTCATAGTGCCACTTTTAAATTCTACGGCCATTGAATAACCATTTCCTGGTGAATATGAAGTGATTAAACATCTGTCTGAATTGTTCAGCCTGAAGCACACAGGTTCAAGGGATGGTTGAACTTTCTTCCAAATGTAGTTAGGAGATCACACACAAGTCATTACAGACACATAGCTTGAGTTGTTACTCCATTTTCTTATGCTATATTGAAGCAAATCGCCCCAAATCAAAGTTTTATAAGACAAGTGCACTCCAGAGGCTAATTTTTACTCCTGAATGCATGCATGGTTTCCAAATCGTTACATAGGTAGCGAAGGATCTGGGCTTTCCAGATGGGTTGCTGCTAACAGTGAGAAAAATCCTGAGTGAAGTTGCTGTCAAAAAGCAGCATGTAACAGGCAATGCGGTTTTAAAAGTAAATGAACGTAGCTTTCAGAATCAGTGAATACCCTAATAAAATGTGATTACTACCTATAACCTCAGTAATAAAATGCTACAAAGGTCAAGAAAAATGATTTAATATTAACTATGATTGTTCTAGCTCTTTACTAGAAACCTGCGTGTTACACAAAATGTGTAGGTAAAGGCAGGGAGAGATCTTTACTAGTCCACGCTGGGTTAGATGACTGTTCTGTTGCCATCTAACTCTAGTGTGAAGTGAGCATAAGATCTGTCCAAGTTTGGTAGCATTTTACATTTTTTTCATGATTTAAGAATGAAAGGAAATACAGGAATACTTCAGTATGTGCCTTTTTCTGCTCCTTTACAGCATGTAAAGAAGCTGATATAAAGGTGCAATTATACTTGATGTGTGCCTGCATCTGTGTGCGCGTGTATCCCTCTTCCTTCAATAACCTCTGAATCCATCAGTTAGTGTCAGCTTATTTCAACAAGGAATTCATCTATCCAGGACATTAAATTCCTATATGTCTTCTGTGAATCAGTATCCAGACAGAGGAAAGTAACTGCTGGGTACCATGCTGAAAGAAAGTCTACTACGCTCACCCTTTATTAAACAGCAGAGAACTGAGAAAGAGGAAGAGAGAAGGACTAAAATGCTTCATTAACTCCCTGCTCGTGGAACCATTATTATTTGGAATATCAAGCCACTTTTCCATTTTTTAAAGCACGTAGATAAGGAATTTGTAGCATAACGCAACCTTATACCTTTGAACATCCCCCCCACCCTTTTACTCTTCCAAATTGCAAGCAGTGAATATGTGGTGCTCATGCTCTGAATGGTGTGTGGTGTTTCCCGCTTTGCGAATGCACGTGTGGAGAGCAACAGCTTTGCAACAGCTTCTCCCCTTGGATGCTGCCGCACAGCTATATGTAAGATCACTGTGAAAGAGGGGATCAAAGCAGCAGTGACCGGCTGTTTCCCAGTTTCAGTGCTGATCTTCCATTGAGTCAAAATACTTTAACTGAAAGCAGCCTTGAGCATCAGTTCACGCTCACCCTGTGTTCTTGCAGGAACGTAACCCAAGGTGCATGACTCCAGGGGCCTCAGATTGCTGAAGGAAATACGGGCAAGCAGCAGGTGGTGATCCTACTAAAGAATAAGACCTCTCTTCTTTTATAGATCTTTGGACTCCAGTTAGAGAGTATTCCCCACTATTAAGGAGAAGGTAAATGGCAAATCTCGGTTCTTCAAACATCAGATGCAAGGGCTGTTACAATAAACTTCATGTGTGTGTATATATATATATATAATAATACAGTGTGTCAAATGCAACATATGACACTTTTACTCCTTTCCCTCACATTTATCTCTGTGCAAACTGCATGAAAATGACTTAGTATTTCACAGTCAGCATTATTTCTGATGAATTATAAATGTGTTTTTCTTAGGTTTTTTTGTCTCTTTTTTTTTTAGCTGAAAATAAAAAGGATTTCTTTTTAGTCCCAACTGAAAATTTTGCTTACAACGCAGTGTTTCTTCCCTGTCAAAGTGAATGCAAAGGTAAGGAAAGAGGAAAATTAATTCTTCTTCTCAGCATCTGTTTCACAAGGTGAAGAAGGAGGTGCCTTCTTCAGGACTGAACCCATAGAACTGACCTACAAAATCCTACTCCTGTGAGTATCTCTACTGATGTTGGTACAGCATAGGTTTATGCATAGTTGGGTCTAGAATTTTAAAGCAAGCAGATAATCCTCTGTAGTTTGTGTAGCAATTTTGGTACTAAAGCTGTTTTGTTCCCTTGAATTACTCTGGAAATACACCTGTTCTGATATCAACAAACTAACTGCAAAAATGTGCTGGGCCATATTCTTAACTCTGAACTTGCATGAACATAACTCCTTTGACTTCCACATAAACAAAATCAGAATTAGGCCCATTCAGTTCACTGCTAGTCTTGTGGGTCTGATCTGCTTTTTAGGATGCACAATGATGTCCTCTGGGGAATCAGGAGACACGCCTGAGTCTAGTAAACTTTGTGGTACTGCTAGTGAATTTATTCTTAATATATTAAATCAGCAGTTTCACACTATTGTACAGCAGCCTTTGATTAAACTCTCTGTGCTCTTCTTCAAGTCACATGTATTTTAGTATTATCTGAAAGGATTTCTAATCAGTAATATTCCTTTCCTGTTCGGTGAATTATTGGAAAAATTATTTCATTTGTCTTAGAGCTGCCCCATTTTTCCAGCTGACACTTACTCTAAGAGTCTATAATCTTTACCTCTTACATTAATTCTCATTTGTAAGATTTCTTAGAAAACAGTAGCATCACATTTTGACAGAGATCAATACAACACACAGGGGTGGATTGTTAATATTAAAGACAAGGTCCTAGTAAGAACTAAATTTCCACAAAATAAATATTCTATTAAAACTCAATCAACTAAGTATAATACAGAAAATATTTTTAACTTGTGACACAAGAGACATGCTAATTTCAGAAAGACTCTTTAATATGGTAACAGGCAGGCAGAGTAATATCTCAACACACTTAAGGTCCTATTCTTTCAAGTGCTGGATGCCCCAGAACACTGTTTTTTGCATACATTAACACAAGAGTTAGTTAAATTGGCTCTTGTGTAAATTACACTATGCAGTTACTCTTCTGTTTAATGGGATTTGTGTTTTTCCAGTACAGCTATTCAAGGGGGTGTGGAGTACGGGAAAAGGGCAAGCCATAAGAGAAATATAAACTTACTGTTTTAACAGGTGACACCTACAAAGGTTGGTTTGTGTACACAGCATGGGACTGTATTCACAGTTATACCGATGGGAATATGCAAAGAATCTTCTGATGTCATGACTAAAAAGGAGTTACTTCAGCGTTACAGCGGTGTAAATGAGAAAAGAATAATTTTCCAGGTAAGTATTAGTGATACCCAGGGTTGGAACTGATAAACCACACAAAGAATCTAATACATTGGATGTTTCATATCATTTCCAGTTATCATCAAATCAGCAGGTTTGTATTTTCTATGTTCTTTATCTTTTGATTGTACAGCATTGAAAATTTTCAGGAATTAAAATATGTTGGTTTACATTTTGCTTTTCATACTCTTAATACTTTCGACAAACATCCATCTATGTGAGGTTAGATAGTTCCTTCTGGCTACACTTTAGTCACTGAAACATACGGATCCGAAGTCTCAAGACTGGTAGCTATAGTGTGCTAAACAGGACAGAAAGTCACCTGTAATCCACCTTTGGCAATAGAGGCTGGTGTTATTGTAAACCACTGCACTCGCCATACAAATGTATTCCACATGATTTTCCTCTGTTTTGTAATAGAACATCCAAAGAAAGCCACAGTAAAGCAGTACAAAATCATGAGAAACAGTATCTTCAGTCAAGATGTGAAAGGAGATGGTATACTGATGAAGAAAAAGTACAGAAAAGTACAGTCTTACATCCCAAGGGCTGCAGCAGTAAGAGTAAGTCACTGGAGAAGGGAGAAAGTGAAAGAAAATTCAGCATTATGAATGGGAGTTGTCACGTATTAAACCAGTGTCCATCTGACTTGATAGAAAAAGTTGCTTAAAGACACCACCAAAGGAAGCTGAAGTCATACAAGAAGGTTGTGGAGAAGCTGTGAGAATAGTGATGCATGATCCAATGAGCTACTGTATATGGGAATGATCCAAAAGACTTAGTACTTCTCTTTGCATTTTAAGAGCACTGTAGGAGGCTCTCGGCATGTAGCTACTACTGTCTACCTAAATCCTTTCATTTATGGACATAATCTTCAAGAAAATTACCTCCTTTCCTGTCAAAGTCAAGTGTAAAAGAGCAGACAGCCATGCTATTAAAAATCACAGGAAGTGTTGACTGAATTAATGTTTAAGGAATAGGCAAGTGTGTATTAAAATGTTTTTTCCATTTATCCTTTCATTTGGCTCTGTTTCATTTATTCCCACTTCCTGTTTCCTGTATTCTAATTTGGAATTCTCTGAAGAATTATTAAAATAAGGTTGTCACAGCTTGTATGACCATGTCATACAGACACTGGTACTGCAGTTAGGATTAATATTAATGTTTAAAAAATATCCTTGGAGAAACCGATTTTATTTGGGCTGCTTGCTATGTTGCTGAGAGGAACTTTTCCAGTACAAAACACAGAATGAGCAAGAACCTTACAAGTAAAAATGACTGTGGAGTGTGACACAGCTCAGCCAGCCTCTGACTTACTCTGCTGCCACAGCTGGACACAGGTATCAAAATTTCGAGTCTCTAAATTGGGTATCTACATGTCTGTAAGCAGTAGAAGATTATCTGAGTGTTTAGGAAAAAGGAAGACAGTCTGTACATCTAATTTATGAATTTTTTCTTAACTCGTTTCTGAATGACAGCAGGGCCAATGAACCACAAAATCAGGTTGCTCTAATCACCTCCTGTTCACCCATGAATGCACCACATGTGCCCCACACACCACAATGGTGGGAGCTAAGTTTTAATCAAACTGGCAGAAACTTGGTCAATGGGCAAGAGCTTGTAATACAGGGCAAACTTTTCTTCAAAAACCAATTTTTTTGCATAGCTTGTGTTCAAGTGTCTGGCAATCTGTTACTAATCTAGGTCTGAGTACCAGTTACTTTGGTTTGTAGTGAAGTTTAATAAAATTTTATTTTTTAAGATTTACCATGACTGAAATATTGCTCTCATACCCAAATGTAATAATCCCAGATTTATCCCAGACTTATCAAAGAAAAGTGCATCATGACACTGCCTCTAATAAGTTTTTCTGAGGTGTATTAAAACCTTTTTTAATATGACTACATAAACCTATACCAGGGCAATTTTCCTGGTACATAAAACAGCCTGAATGATTTAGAAGTATAAATGAATGCAAGATTATACAAATATTCAGCATCATTTCACTGACAGGTAATGGATTGAATTGTCTCTTTGGCTCTCTTCTTTTTTTTTTTTTTTAACTGATATGCCTGAGGGTCCGTTTCTTTTAACATATAAGGTCTTTAGGGAAGGGACTGCCTATTACTATGTTCTTATGCAGTACCTGTTTGTTATCGTAAATCTAATAGTAGGAAAGGGTTGCCTGACTGCATGGACTCTTCTCTGAAAATAAAATTATCTATCTTTCAATTTAAAATGCCAGTCCCCCAAATAAACCCAGAATGTCCAGTAATACAAGATGTTATTAGTGAAGTGCACTATCTCCTTACATAAATATAAGCATCATCTTAACAGCACTATGAGAATATTTCGTTCAGTATTTTTTGTACTGTGGCATAGCCATATAACCTGACATCATATGTAAGAACATCCTAGGAATGGTATTATGCAGTATCCTGAGCTTGGATGGTATATAAGAAATTACTTCATTATAAATGTCTTTGAGACTGATTCTAAAATTCATATGCAGAGAGAAATACAAAAACCCCTGGGCTTCAACAGAAGACATCAAGGAACCCGTCCTTAATTTTATTGCTTTATATCTGTGAAGACTGATAATGCACACATTTTTAAAGTACAACCTAACATAAGCCAACTTCTAAAATCAGCTTCTGGCGACAGCTCCTTTTATATTTCCTCTTGCATGAGCACACACAGCACCAAAATCCAACCTACTGTGTCAAATATATGCATTTTGCAAATATATGACTATTTGATAAATGGAGTTGAATCTGGGTTTTTTCGGTTACTTTTAACAACCGAGAAATGTGCATAGTTTATTTTTTAGCTCACATGTTGCATGCAAATTGCCTCTTCCTACAGCGCAGCACGCACATGAAGTTCCCTGAGATGTCTGAACTAGATTCACTGTGAGTACTTAACCAGAATATGCAATTAAAATGTAATTAATTTCTAGATATCATCAATATTCTGTCATTGCACGAGGGGAATGGACTAGATGACCCATGAAGTCTATTCCTACCCTCATATCTATTATGATTACCTTATATTAGTAAAATTGCTTTTTAAGGTCACTTATATGTGGTGGTTCCCCTTGTGCAAATATTTGGTACATTTGGCCATTCATGTGTATTTCTTCATGCTCTGTTTAGAACAGGTTCAGTACAGCTAGAGCATCAAATGAAGCAAAAACCTGATATTTCGTTGTAAATAATTCATAAAACAATGTTATGACCCTTATTCCCCATGAGGCATCCACATAATGAGCCACCCAAACGAAGCAGTGAAAACATCCACTTCCCCTGCCATGGGTGTGCCCCTGACAGACTCCTCAGGGTCAGAAACCCATCAATCTCTTTTCACACATGAGCTAATCAATTCAAAGAGGGAAGTGCCAATGAGCTATTAGATCAATATGGTGAAGTATGGAGATTGATCTTATCCCAGAGTGACTACATTAACAGACTCGTCAGTGTGACCTCTGCCCTGCGGCGCACATTATACAGGATTGCAAGTCTGATGTCTGAATGAAGACCTCAGGTCATTGCTTTTAATAATCTGCTTTGCTGAAAGAATTAAAAGTAAATCTGGGAAGGGATCACCAATGAAAATACAAAGTGTTTTCTTCTCCTCTAGTCTTGGAACGCTTGTAGAAATGACACCAGCTTTTCACAGCAGCCAGCAACGTTGACTGCCTCGCACAGAACCCTGCTCAGCCATGCCTGGCTATCGGCATTTGAGGTAACATGTATCCTACGGCCACTGATACTTTGCTCTCCCGCCAAAAATTAATAAAAGAAACCGCATACAAAACGATGAAAAGTACTAGCTGTGTCAAAATCAATTGAAGTCTTGGGTGAATTAATTCAATTGGTTTACATGAACTGCCAGTTCGAGAGCTATACTGGAGGCCTGGTGATCTGAATTATTTAGCTGGTATAAGTAGCTGCCACTGCTCGCGGTGCTGCCGTGTGCCGAGCGCACTGCCTGCCAAGCAAAATGTTCCCAATTCTTGCATCAAGTCATGGTCCAACTCTGGGAGTCTCAGTCTGTTTTCACTTAGGCCAAGGGCCAGTGACTTCCGGGGGAACTGATCTGACCAGAGGAGCCTGGCTTCACAATATTTAGGAGCAATACGTGCATACATCCTGTAACACCTTCCTGTCCCTTAATCAACCTGTGCTGGTAAGTGTCACCAACTTTACAGGAAGTCTGTGCATGAAGTGACCACAAGTAATGCTATAAGCAACCATTTCAGGCCTCTCATTTTAAAGACTAATCTTTTTGATATGTAGTTTCAAAGATGCTGAAAAAAGTACACCTTGTTATCTCAGAGCATGATATTAACATTGTTAATATTTTTTAAACCCTGAATAATCTCTTTGCAATGAAATATTTATGTATATAACACGTTTTAATACTTTATTTTTATTATACCAAACATTTTTATTGTTCATTGTATAATTGAATCAATGAATTAGAAGATGGTTACTAAAAAAGGATTAATGCATTTTTAATGAAACTGAATGATATAACTTCTGTTAGTCACTAAGAATAATGGCAGATCTATCAGGTTTATACAGATAAGAGCTTTGTGAGTTTATCTGAAAGGCCACATAATGGCTCTCATTTAGCTGTAGCCTAGAAAAACAGATTTAGCAATCCCATTCAAGGTTTTAATTCATTGTTTATGTATACGATCTCTCTTCCTCCTTGTGATCAGATCACCTGTCTAATCATGAAAATATGAATCTGTTTAGCAGATACATTTATTTCCAGTTATAAAACACTTTTTGAAAACAATGCTCTTTCAAAGTTTAAATGGAAGAACCAAGCTAGCCACACAATACCATGGGGAAATGTTTCTGAACTCTTAGGTTAATAGACAGGGGAACTGGTGAGAACATTGTATGTTAATAGTGAGAATGTGGATGTTTCAGTGCTCGCACAGCTCGAATCCTTCATTAGCCCAGCAGCCTAAATTATAAATACATTCCAGGTAGAAACTCCTATGCTTAAAAGTATCCCAGTAGAAAATCCTTATATTAGTATTACACTGATTTAATGCTGCACAAAATGTTATATAGAAACCTAAAACAGTAGTCGCAAACTTGGCTCTGAATCCTACACAGATAGTGTGTTCTTTGCAATGTAGCATTTAACTTCCTACTATTTTGCAATGGATATAAAAATAGATAATAACATTTTATATTAGTACAAGATGTATGTATCTTGGGGGATACATTTATAAAGGTGGGATTTTATAATGACACCCTTAGAAATGTATTTGCATTTCTCAATGGAAGGTATGTTATCAAACTTTTTTTAAAGACAAGGATTCTAGTATTTCTTCTATCTTTAAGTAGAAACAGAGGAAGTATATACATAATACATACATGTGGATGGTGCACAAGATGCTGTAGTATTGCTCAAGGATTTTTGTGGGTTTTGTGAGACCACAAAACTCATAGTGATGAACCACAATTAAATAAATCATACCACCAAAACGGGCATACGTACTTTTCTACCACTAAGATGTGTTTTTTACATCATATTATTTCTAAACAAACTAAAAAGACATTTTATAATAGAAGTGGTTTGCACATAGAAAGGTTTTAGAATTCTGATATTATGTTTGTATCTTTCTACTTATAAAGCAAGGAACTTAATATTCATGCAGTAATACAGGCCTCAGAAGGAGTTTGATTCAGGATGTTTAATGAGGCATTTGTCCTGATCTCGCTGATGGGAAGCAGATGCTTATATATAATTTCACTAAAACAAAGGTAATTCTTCTGAACAGGTACAAGGAAAAGTAAACTTATAGCGTATACAGAACCAAAATATCTTTTCCATAAATAATAATAATGTCTTTAAAATTCGCTGTCTCACACTCAACAAGTGCTAGAAGTAAATGCTGCCTCCCAATGGAAGTGTGAAGTTTGTTTCCCAGTAAAAGAAACCGCAAAATTTCTAGTCCTGTTCTTTTATCAGATATTTGGTCTTTAACTTACTTTTAGTAAGAATTGAACAGTTTTTATTCTGTATTTAATGACTGAATGTTTTGCTTTATGAACTCCCTATCATGGGCTCAAAATGCACAGTTTCAGGACTAAGGAGGATTTTTTTCCCTTTAACAACAACTACTTGAAAACAGATCAGGAATATGAGGAAGTGAAAATGGATTAGTTCTAGAGTTCAGATGAGGTCACGAAGTTCATTATACATAAAATTTATCGTATAGCTCTGCAATTTACCACACAGATCCACAACTCAATTGCAATATCACTGTCACACACGTACTATCACCAGATGTATCTGTCTGGTCACAGAATCCATGGCTGCATTTGGGATATCTGCTAGTGGCATCTGTTTAGATGGTTATTAGGTATCTGAGTACAAATAAGTGATAAATGTTATTTTATAATTAATGAAACATGTTACTAGCTTCTGTATAAGACAGGAATGGCTGAATGGATTTAAAAACAAAAACCTCTTTCCAATTTCCACTCTAAGGAAGCACTTACAGGCAGAGAACATACATGTAAACTTTTAGAACAAAAAAAGAATCTTCTGGGAAAGTTACAATAGATTGAAAATACATGTCTGGAATCAAAATGCTTCCTCAGCCTCGACAGAATAAATAATAAATGCTTTCTAGGTAACTACTACAGCTCTTTTCATAACATATATATTAATAAATTAAAAGTGTCTGTAGATTGACAAGTGTTTTGCGAGCTTATACTGGAAAGCCAATAGCTAATTATGAAAGCCTGACTTGACTAATCAATTATTCAGATGAACATTAGGTGCCTATTATATGCATAAACATGGGAATTATATTTCCCCTAAGTAACTTTCTAAAATAACAAACCCAAAACATGCAAATTTGAAAGGGAAAGAAATGGCACTATTATGCAGTTATTGCATATGCAGAACTCCCACTGAATTATTCAGGGAACACTGAATCGGGAGACTTGGTCTTCTGACTCTGAGCAACACAGCAATAGCAGCACGTGCCATGTTGTATTTGTTATGCATGTAATATTGATTTAGCTTCTTCTCGCTGGTCATGTTTCAAATTCATTTCATGTTTAGCAGGTAGGGGAAAGGAGAAGTATCCCTGGATTGATATTTGCAATATATTTTTACGCCTGTTGAACACAAGATTATCTGATAAATTAGTAAGACCGTGGCTTCTGAGTGCAGGAAGAAAAAGCCTTTGAAAAAGAGCACAAGTGAAGTAATGAACTGTGTTTTGAAAAGGTTTCTAGCTGCTTCATTCCCTTCCTCCTGTATGTAAAGATTGGGAGAGTGCTGGTATAAGAGAACAGATTCACTGGTCTTTCATTTAACTTGCGAGGCACAAACCACAGTAAGGTAATGCATAATCGTCCTTTGCATTTAGAAAAGACCATGCTCTTAAACAGAATACAGCAACAGGGAAACCAGAAATAGATGTGACCAGACACCTGCTGACAAACAGTGACAAATCCCACTGACACTGCAGTGACCCCCAGTAAGTCAAGATTTAATTAAAGGGTATAATTAAGTCAGTGGAACAGAACACTAATGAGTGGTGGTTTTTTATATGGGTAATTACACATAAGAATACAAAGTAAGCTAGGCTCCTAAATATATCATTAAAATGAACAGTGTAGAATGACAATCAGAGCTTTAAGTACTTTTTTTTTTCTTTCTCTGCAGTAACGCAGGTTGAAGCAACACAACTTGTCAAGTGTCTGTACACATGCTAACAACTGCTGTTGGCCCCATCCTGCATGCATCTAAGCATGTTGCTAACATGACCTTGGTGGCACAATGCACACCAGTAAGGCTAGGTGTGCATGGGTTTGCTGGGCTCTGTCTGTCGTGTTTGCATGTGATGGTACCATGCAGGGGTCACTTTGGCTTGTTTTCTAACAAATGACATTCTGTTGCTATTCTCTTACACGTAACATATCCTCTGGATTTCATTTGTCAAGTGTGTTGATTAGAAGGAAGACTTACATTACAAATTGTTCCTATGATTATCTGCACGTTGCGTGCAATATACCTTTACAATCAAACACCAGAGATTTCTTACAGCAGTGGTATTCTATGCCTGATCCAGTTCTCTGGAATTTATTCTGGAAATCTTTAGGCAGTTGAAAAAAATAGCTGAAATACCTTTCTCTACGTGATATTTGCTTGTATTTCAAACAGAAAAGTACTGTAAAGTAGATTTACTATACCAACATGTTAAACTAGGGTGAAAAACATCATCATGAATAATGATGATGACGATAAGGGAAAAACAAATTTCCTATAGTCTCAAAGATTTAAAAGAATGCCTGTGTAGTCCAGGGCCAGCCCTCTGCTGGGATTACTCTATCTGCTCCCAGCTGGTAGCCTGCAGTTCATGACAGCCTTTTATCCGTTATCAAAGCAACAAGTGGAAAAGCAGATCCTCCTGCCTGCTACCACTCTGTTCAGTTCTCTCTGTAGAATTTCTTCTTCTAAATCTTTCCTTTTAACAAGTCCTCAGATTTCCTTCCTACTGCTGCAGGAGACACTAAATATGTCTCTCAGGTCTTTAGCTCACTTGTCTAACTTAGGTCACTAAAGGAAGAGAGAATAATTGCATTACAACAGGACATTTTCTACAGGAACTGACTGAAATGCAGAATGAGCCTAATCCTGCTCACCCTAGAGTGCTGAGAGTTTAGCAATTGAGCTCAGCGACAGCAAACTCAGATGCTAATTACTCAAACAACACTGTACTGATACAACACTTCAACTACAATTTCAGACGGAGACATGAGTTGGGCTTAAATTTAATCAACTAATCTACTTATATAAATAACTACAAATTTTACTGTAACAAAAGCAACGCAAATAAAGTACACTGAAACTTTTTTAGTAGTATAGGAAAAATAAAAATTAAAAAAAAGAGGTAGAACTGGAAGATACTTAAATTTAATTAATGTGAATGATTTCAAGCAAAGTCTATCCACTGAAACTGAATAGTTACTTGTTTTTAAAATAAATCTAAATGAATATACTTTATTTAGTAAACATATACAGCCTACTTTCCTTAAATCATACTGTCATAGAGTAATAGTTCTTATAAAAAGCAGTCCTGTAACAGTTACTGTAACTATACTTTAAAAAACAAGAGAAAACAAACTATTATGTAGCCTACATTAAACCATAATACATGTCAAGGGGTTTCAACTGGTTTTTAAACTCTGGTTTTTTAAAATATATTTATGATGGTTATGTAATGACAGAAGATGCTGTGGGAATGCTAGCATGGCAGTGAATCCAGGACTTGCTCCTTCTCTGAACTGGTGCTCTTTGCCACCAGGCTCTTCCGTGCATGCTTAGGTGCCTCCTCGAGCCAGGCATAACAGATGGAGCAGGGGCCAGATCCCGACAACGCTCTGCCCTGCCCGCAGAGCAGTCCGGTCACGCTTAGCAGAGTTAGACCTCTGTATCTAACCCTACTCATTTAAGCCCGTTAGAGATTTTTAATGTATGTGAAAGCATGATTCAGCTCTGGGTCCTCTGGCACATTGCTAAGACATGGATGGTAGCATCTCATTTTTACGAGGTGCCTGCGGTAACTGTTCTGGGTAGGGCCCCAATAAACATAATCTTAAGATATGGAGTCTCTATTTTACTTTTTTCCCAAGAGCTGGAACACATGCAAAAACCCTAACAGAACTGAAATACAGTAAAAGAAAAAAGGTTGTAGAAGTTATGCAAATGATTTCCCTGTTTTTATCTTTCTGCGGGCATGTGCCAGTACAAAATATTGGATTAGATGGAGCGACTTCTGCCTGGGCTGCAGATACATGTATGCATAATGGATCCCTGACATCTTCTTCTCCCCCATTTTTGTCCCCGCGAGTCTGCCCCTGCCCAGCCGCGTATGAATGAACAGAAGCGCCTTTCATCCCCCACTTGCCTGGCGCTTCAAAAGGAACTACGAAAATAGCAGCAACAAAATCCAGCCGCCTGCCAAAAGGCCTGCACACGTCCCATTCTCACAGGCATGCGAAAGGTTGGAGAGCTCAGCAAAATTTTTATGTACGGGAGCAGGCCCAAGGAAAACTCACACGCCATAACCAATTGTGGACAGAGGATCATCTATCAGCAGACAAATGCAGGAACTCCAGAATGTCTCTCCTCAAATGAAATAATATATCTTTGAAAGCCAATGCCCGTTTTAGGCCTGAGGCCCATATATCAAGCCTGAGAGGCTTGTGGATACGCTCCAGGGCCATTAACCTTCCACCTGTTTCCCCTTGTCCTTCAGGATGAGACCCTGCCCTTGATTTTACTCCCTTCCCCTGTTCATCTTCCGACAGAGTGTAAATGTAAAGCAGAGGGCCTGCGAAATAATTCAAAGGCAATGGACCAGGGACATGGTTACAAATCTCTGCCACTGGCACTGTGACTTATGCAGGCAGTTTGTCACACATGAGCCAGGTGACCTCTGTGACATAACAGAGAAAAATATCGCCTGAGATCAAAAGATGAGATTCAGAGCACTCTAACTAACTCTGGTGTACACAGCCGCGGTACGCGGTGGCTGAGGGTTTCCTCTCTTCCGAACACTGCTTGCTCCCCTCGCTAGCAGGTGGGCTGCGCTCCTGCTAATTTCAGTAATCTCTTTTTCTCTTGTCTCTTTGGAAATCTTCCCTGTAACCTGAACATCAAAATCTGCCTCCTCCTGAAGGCTCTCTTTTTCAAAAAAGATAATTAAATTGACGAGGAGAGACAGCAAAATGTCATTCAGCAGATAAAAATTAACACATAAAAAGCAGTACCATTGAAAATGGTGGAACAGTCGCTTTTGTGACTAGGTCTGTTTTAATTCAGTCATTTTTTTAAAATGCTAAGTAATACTATGTATACCTTTGTATGAGGACATGCTGTCTCTGGTACTGCGATGAGAAGTCTTCAAAGTCTAAAACATTTATTTGGATTCAACTATCATGATGGTTAATGTGTAAGTAGAGTTAGTATTAAAAATGATGTAATGCGCCCAGATAGCATGCATCTGTACTGATTCATATTTTGCAAAGAGATATACTACAGAACCAGATTAAGAGTCATTTGAAATAAAGCCCAATCAGGCTGATTTTAAAAAAAAATCTTGAATACATTTTTCAAGCTGTTTGCTACATGGGAAGTTTCCCAGCTGTTTTGTACATTCAGGACTTCTCTGCTGGGTGCAGACAAAAGATTAAGGCCTAATGCAGTATTTCTCTTTCACTCCCCATAACCTAATGGTATGTCTGGTATGAATATTCAATTTTGTCTATTTCATAAATTAAAAGAACCCCACAACTGTCACAGTATCCCTGGCACGATGATGAAATGAGAAATACAACTGTAGCTAGATCAGCCTAAATTTCATTCTAATCCTAAATCACTTTGGCACTTGCCAATACCTAGTTGATGAAAAACTCAGGTTAACCCATGAATGTATATAAAAATACACATATACAGACAGACACACAAAAATCCAGCACATTGCTTACAAGTGTGCTAAACATCATCTCATCAGCTATTTCATTCTATCTTATCACATGCTGACTTTGAAAATTTTGTACGGAGTTCAAGCTCTTACCTAAAATAATCTGAAGGGGTAGTGTTCCACTATGTAAATACATCTAAACCCACTAAATCTAAAAGCATAAAAAAAGTTGAACTATGGATAGGACTTGAGGCTAAATCATGCAGTTGTTATAAAGAAAACACACAGCTGATAATAATTTTGTTTCCCATGGACTGAAGCCTGATGTAGGGCATTAAACGACTCGCAGAACACCGCAACAGTCAGCACAGTAAATGCAAAATTAATATTACAAAAAAGATTACTGTGAAGTGTTACCATATGCCTTTGTGAAAATAAGACAGTTGCTTGATTTTACAGTGATAAAATCTGTTGCTCTTGTGATTACACACGCGTTTTCCTCTCTGTTTAATATCTCTAAAGGAAGCCTGCCAGAGACACAACAGTCAGCAATGACATGCCAGTTTTGTCACTGGTTTCAGTGAACTCCAATTCAGATCCCAGATGTCTTCATTGTTTAAAATACCTAGAGTGCTACTTTTTCATGTAAAATACAGGTGATATATCCAAGACTTCTGGCAGTCAGATCGTTAGCTCTCTTTGACACTATTAATTTGTATTTAGGCCTGATTTCACGCAGGCTTTCTGCATCCTTTTTATTATTATTTTTTTAATACATTTGATGCATCCCTCAAAAAATTAATATTTAATTGAAAGAGCACCTAGCCCAATCCATTGTCTTTTATGGTAAATATGATCTAGTGCATCTGCTTTTGTAATATTCATGAAATTTGGAAATCAAGGCTAGGCATCGTATGCTACTCTAATACAAGATTTTGCTCATTTGAGTGTTTGATCAATTTTGAATGCTCAAATGACCTATTAGAATTTCCAAGGCACAAAGAAACTACTTTAAAATGTTATTATATGTATAAAAATACTGTTGTATGAATAAAATAAATTATAATTTTTATAAATATGCACTCAGATACACTTTAAATTATTTGTCCCATTTACCTCCCACCATCTGCTTTTTGTGTAAATAGCTACCGAGCATCAAATATTTTATAAGATTAAAGGTTACAGCACCCTGATTCTACAGAGGAGAATTTGACTCTTGCTTTTAACGCAACATAATATCTTGTCGTGATGAAAAGCCTTAAATTAATTGGTTGACATACTACACAGATGCTACAAGTCCAGTTAATTTTATTTTTGACTGCTTATGCCTCCCTGATTCAGTCAATCAAAACAAAAGAAAATGAGGCATATTTAACATTAAAAATATATATATGAATCATTCCTTACACTCTTTTCCAGCTACAGACAATTTATGTTGGGAAAAGTGCCATATAGTATCGACAGTGACAACAAATTGTATTGTCCGGTGAACATCTGTTTCCGACTCCCACACTGATACTGCAGGTTGGGTACTTTTGATTTAGTCTTCACAGGCTGCCCGACCACAGAGGAACTGGAAATTACTGGTACGTTCAACTTTTATTATTGGAACACAGGAAAACTTTATCATCATGCTGGGAAGTTCTGTGTCTTTTGAAATATTGGAAAGAAGGTTATGCTAGCACAGAAAGCCACATGTGATAGTTCTTATGAAGGAGGAGAAAAGCAGCTCCTGTTCATTGTGTCTGCCAGTACATGTGGGTATGCAAGTCTGAGATGAAAATCTCAAAACGGAACAGTATTTCTGTTTTCATAATGCAAAATTTGATGGTGAGGGTTTGGGGAGGGGTGTTGTTTATTTTTTATAAAACCAGTGGCACTGCAGAAAAGGAGCAGATTCTCATGGTCTTGCTCAATCAGTAGTATTGTGTCCCTACACAAAGTATCTCTGAAATCCAAAGCAGTTTCTGTAGGGCACAGCAGGCTAAGGTTTAGTATAGGTTCCAGGATCTAGCCCTAGAGAATATCAGTCTCAAAGGAAGAACTCATCTTTTCTAACTCATTGCACCAAGTTACTTTGATAGCAACTTACAGAGAAAGGCTGTGTTAACTAGCTAAAATTATTACTGTTAAAAACCACAAAGACAATACTAAGCATTCTTTTCAAAATTGAGGGGAGTTTATTAGAGTGATCAATGCAATTTTTTCCCACAGTTATCCCATTTGTTATTCAGCCTGGAGAAAAAGGTAAAGTTCTGCTCTGTCAGGACAGAGAAGAAATGGAGATACATGATATGATAGGCACCATGTGCCAGTTTGATAAAGCTCTAACTCCTGATCTGTAAATACACCAGCCAGTGCTGGGATAAAACCATCCTCTATTGCAGAGAAAGAGGGAAAGAGAGAAACTCCACTGAAACTCCTATTAACACTAATTAGAGTTGCCAGCATGCAGGGGAATCAAAGGCAAAACATGTGGAGCTCCCACTGAAATCAAGGGGAGAAGGATATGTGTTAAAGGAGAAGCATGCAAATTAAAAATATATGCTGTTCAACATTACCAGACGAACTAGCCATGTAAACACTGACTTTGAGGTGCAACCCCTCCTACTGGGAACACTCCCCCTGAAAGTTCATTTCTAGCCAAGAGATAGCATTGTCCTTGACCACACTTGCAGAATGAGAACCTGTCTTGTGAATAACAGGTCCAAAACAAAGTAATTGCCATCTGCTTATTTCTACTTAAAGTTGTCATTCTTATTGTTGCTGTTGTTAATATTCTTGTTGTTTATTCACTGTATTATAAACAAGAACCACTGTTTCCCAAGTCCTGCATCAGAAAAACATTTTTTTGATGCTACTACTTATAGCAATTTTGGATTTCCCAAAGACTTGAAAGTCTGGGTAAAATCCTGGCAATATGATCAATATTCAAAATACTGTTGGGAGCCTCAAATGCAGAAAATTGCCTGACCTTGCTTTTCATAAGTGTAATATGTACTTATTTATAAGTACTAACCCAAACAATACGCCAATAGTATTTGTAAGTAGCTTGCTTTCTATTTCCCTTTCTTATCTCCATAAGTTGATAGATGGAACATCTGTGACGTGGAGTGGTTACAAAAGAAGCCAAAACTATTTTCTGCTGTGGTGACCTGGGTATGAGCTACACATTAGTCTTTGCTTCCACTTCCACGCGGTATGATTTGCACCACCACCTAATTTAGTTTCACGCCTCCCAGCAGCCTGTCTCCTACGTACCTACCATCTCCCACAATTCTTTCTAACATCAGGTTTGTTATGCACTAAAACTACTGCACCGACAAATGGGAGTAGAACCAGAGACTTTGGGCAATTGTCACCTGTTATACTCCCTACGTGTTTTTGCTGTTTCCTGAGGGAAAGTTAATCGTTTGGATTAACTATCTTTGTGGTTTTACTGTGATTGTCCTGAGCTCCAAGAGTAGCAAGATGGAAAGAAGACGGCTAGCCTGTCCAACCCGCTCACTCTGAACCTTTTCCTCAAAGATTTCCATATTTTCCCAAAAGGGTGCACAAGGAGTTGAAGGGGTCGGCACTGAAACACACTGACTGTTGTTGAAGATCTCTGTGGGATAGGTCAGTGGAGCCCAGAGTCACAAATAACTGTACTTACTGTCTCCCATGTAGTGGCTGTAGTACTAACATTATTCCCAGGAAAGATAAAGGAAAAGAGGAGAAAATAAATAACAAAGAGAGCATTTAGAAATAACACATAGCAAATGAAACATAAAAGCTTGACACAGGCAGCTTTACAGAATAAAACAGGAAACTGGCAGATGCTGTGAGTGAAACTGGCAACGCAGTATTCAAAATAACTTGCACTTCTTATTTGGACAAAATTCTCACTGGCTTCAACAAAGTTTCCTTCTGATAAGCAGTACAAGACTGGGCCCACAAGAATAACCGGACTTACACTGAAAATTACTATATGCGAGACTGACTTGTCCAGCTCTTTATTTAGGAGACTAAGCAGTTTTAGGTACACATTTATTTCCTTGTGCAGGGAATTCTGGCTGTAGACTGGAGATGAGGACAGTGCCTAGCACTCTGGGAACTCCCTTTCTCCCCATACCTTGAAGAGGGATGAAGTAGATTAGGGGATGACTAGAGAGCCCTGTCTCTACCTTCGCTAAAGGACTGGATTCGCCCTCAGACTAAACAAACAGCTGGTGCACAGGGGCTGCAGCAAACTGCTTCTCGAGTGGTGAGGGATTATGACTCAGCACCACCAGTCACTGTGTTTGCTCATTACTCAGGACAATTTGTGAGACTCCAGTAAGTATTCCCCACTAAATACCAAAAGGTATCCAGATGAAACAAACAGGCGGGGCTGACTGTAACACCAGAATAAAGATACAATTCTTCGTCACATCCAGTGTCACTTAGTCAGGGTGATGTTTCCTGTATTTAGCAAACATGCCAGTAAAAGAATTTCCTTGGCATACAGACAACCTGGAAATGTCCTTTTTAAAATCAGTTAATACCAACAGAACTCATGAGCTAGCTGGAACCATTTCCTATGCTATGGAAAGAACACTTGAATAAGGTTAACCAAGACATTTCACCTTCCCAACCTTCCCCCTCCCCATCTATTTCTGGATGTCTTCTTTTGTTCACCCTTTGCTAATTATAGTGGCCTTGCTTAGGTGATATTTATAGTCTTAAAAGAGTTGCCTGACTTTTAGAACACTTTATTCATGTATATTTCCTGTGTTTATTGTTGTCTTAACTAATTTTTTAAATTAAATTTACTTGATCCAAGATTTTATTTAGCAACAAATATCAAAGTAACTTTTCTTTCAACAAATGCAAGAGCTGTATTTAGATGTAAAACACACTCTGAAAACAGATTTTGGTTTCTTTCCTTGTCCAAGAGATAGGTTTGACAGATGATTCCAGAATTAGACAAAATGAAATTTCTTTTTTCACCACCACATGATTACTTATTATCTTATTTTACTGATTTATCACATCTTTTTTTGCCTGTAATGGTTGCTTTAATGACTGGAGTGTTTCCAAGAAATCGTGTCAGATATTTGCCCAGACCACCCTGATGTTTACATAACCACCTATAACTGAACTTCTACCAGTTACAGAAGTGGAAAAAAGACATCGTGGATGTCCATCTAAAATTATAGCTTCATTTTCCCACCAGTCCTATACTTTATCTCCTTCTTAGTTTTCCTTAATTCCTTCCTAAATCTGCCCTTTTATTTCTTCTGTAGTTGCCCTACAAATGTGCCTGTAGTGATGTCAATAGCGACAACTTTCAGTCACTTTCAAAACAGCAAATAAAGCACATTTTAGGGAAAATTTTGGTGCATGTCTCTATTGAAAGCAGACAGATTTGGGGAAACGTTAAAGCAAAGTGTGAGACTAACTGGCAGTTTGCCTTTCAGCAGAGACCCTCTCTCTTCTGGTAGCTGCCATCCACTCAGACATGCACAGGCAGAAGTGTGGGCACTGCACCTCTGCAGAGGACAAGCCGGGCAGCTCTGGCCTGTCAGCGCACTGGTGCCCTGACGCCTCTGCACAGATCTCCGCTTTACACACCGGCAGTGTTTGCTAGCGGAACCAGTGAAGGGCAGAGCTGCCCATTGCAGCCCGCTCCGAACGGCGACATGGGGAAGGGGGTGGCCCCTTACTGGGCAAGCTGCTAAAGCCCCTCAACCCAGGTTGTACATGTCTTGACCCCAAGGTTAGATGCTGAACCTGATGCATGCCTTGCCCTGGCCCACAGCAGGTTCAAGTGCCATGTGGGTGCAGAGACACGGGCAGCAGAGCAGCCGCCCAAGGGATGGTGTCCAGCCCTGTGCAACGCCTCAGGCTGCCCGCCCATGCCCCTTTTACACAGCAGAGTCAGTCTCACGTCTGGGAGAAGGAATGTGTGAGAGAGGCAGAGCTGCAGCCCCTGAATTAGCTGCTCTTCTGGGGTTTGCTCCCAGAATTATTCGCTGATGGCCCGTGCAGGACACAGCTCCTTTTCCTGAGGCAGGGCCCTGAAGGCACCTGCAGGCACTAACGGCCTTAATGGCCCCACCTGGCCCCCACCCATGGCGCCATTTCAGCTCCGGCCAGGAGTGCGACTTCCCCGGGCTGCCTCACAGGTAAGGCTGTCTCTCTGCTTGTGTGTGCCCTTGCCTCGTCCCTCCAGACCATGCCTTGTCCTTGTGGCTCGTGAGACCCTGTGTGAAGGTGGTGGGGTGGGGTGGGCCAATCCTGCTGGCACCCCTGGGCCTGCCCTGGTTTGGGCAGAGGGGCAGCAGACCCGTGTCCCTCAGCTGGGCTGAGGTGGTGGGGGCTGCAGTGCCTGTTCATTTCTGTGGTGTGTGAAGAGCAAATGTTAGAGATCGATTTTATAACGTGATAGGACAGTATACTGTGATTCAGCTAATGCTAACTCTAAATAAAACCATGCTTTTATTCAGAGCTGAAATGAAATTTGATAATTAAAGAGGGTTCTTATTAGAAAAATAAATCAGAAAACAGTTAAAGGCTGTTCTAAAGATGTTAACATTTCACTTTGCTTTTAACCACCCTCTCCAGCCAGGTGTGGGAAAAGTGGGAGGGATTAAACAGCTACTTTTATGTCACTTTACTAAAAGATCTGTACTGCACTCACTTAATAGAGCACTAGATTTTGGACAGTGCCACTGCCTTCAAATTGGCTGTAATGGAGCTCAAAATAAATATTTAGCATTCATTTGGATATTTCTTGAATTGCACTCAGGTTTAAACTAATTTTTGAAATATTATTTCCTACTGTACTAAAAATCACCCTTTCTTGAGGTTGCTATTTTTGTGTCTTGGCTTACAGGTTGTGGGGAAATAAGCAACTGAATTTTATTTCCAGCACATGAAATTTTTCTTTGCTTTCTTTTAGAAGTAGTCGTGTAACATGAGACTATGAAATAGTGCTATGATAGCTTTGATGCATGCCCCCCTCCCCTCCCCCCAAAAAAATAAAAAATTAAATCTACATTTAAGTTTTTGGTTAGCACAAAATGACATGCTTCCTTGGCATTTTAGAAGTCTGAAAATCTACTTGTTAATGTATACTGGCCAAAGCTTGGAAGCAGAGAGGTACCAGACAGATGTTTTAAGTGTAGTGTGCTTCTTGATTTTATTCCCTCTATTTGAAACTCCATTTTACAGTATTTTTAAAGATGGAGATGTGAAAGACTTAAGTAATCTAGTATGTTTCTGTGTTTATATAGCTGCATGGTGCATCTGACTTGTTCTGGGGGATCTTACAATTTACAGCATAATTTGAAAGCTCTCAGCTTTAGGTCTTTTCTCCAACAATGAATAGGATGACTGAATGTTGTGGAAAACATCTTATTGGTGCTACTACAGGTAGTAAACAGTTCTTCATTCTCCAAGGTCTTTGTTTTATTCAGATTTTGTGCTTCTACAAGGCTGCCATATGGCTGTATTTGTTGCTTTATCAAGCTATGAATATTCAGATCTCTTAATCTTCATAAACCACTTTCCTCTTCTTTTCTTGCCATTTGTCAGCATTTTTTAGCCCTAGAGCTGAGTGGATTATGTGAGCTATTGACTCTGCAGTGCCACATATACAAAGATGTTTATCCCTTGATCTGGAGCAGCTTACCTCTACATATGAAAGTACAGAATAACATCCATTTATATTATAGGGCTTCAGCAGGGCTGATAGGAAGTCTGCAAGTGACTTCAGTATGGCTAGGATTTCATCCTTACTGTACGTGATCCTAAAGGCTACAGGTTAACAGAACATCCCTAAATCTGAACAGCCTTGATAGATTTATAGAGGCAAACTTTTACTGTAACGGGGAACCATCCCATACAACAGAAATACCAGGTGTCATGCACAAGTGCTGGATCTCGGTGATACAGGTATTGTATAAAAACTCTGGATCTGAATGAAACAAGTTCTCTTCCTGTAGTAAGATTTACTGCCTGGTTTTAACAAATCTCATAATTTGGGGGGGGAGAGAGAGACTGTTTAGTGGCAGAAACTTGCAAAAAAAAATAAGCATTCTTCACTTGCAGAGATCTCATTATACCAATAAAACCGTGACTTTCTTAAGCAAAACCAGGAAACATAGCTATGATTTTCCAAGGGACCCAAATTGTTTAATTTTTCATGTGCAAAGCTCTTTCCATCATTTGACAAAAAGAGCAAATCCTCAAAACAGAAAACAATAGTTAAAAATAGTGGTCTGGAAATACAATAGATTATGTTAACATGGCTGAGCCTTCACTGTTCAGTTTCTTAGCTGGTACAGCAGTCATTATTAGAATTTACTTCAATATCATTCTGGACTACTCCCAGTATCCAAGATCTAAAAAGCACTATTTTTTTTCGTCTTGCCCTACAGCACTGTGATACATGTTTGGTGATGCACCCAAGTAATCTTTCTGTTACTGCTGACAATTGTCAAACTTCAATTGGAAATTTACACTTTGAAGGAAAAAAATTGAACTGCAGTGTTAAACTTCTGTTTAGTGTAACAAATGCCTCCAACTCACAGATGAACATGCAAGTGCAGCTCTTTCCTCTCACCAAGGCTGCCGTGTGCTTCACGCCAAGTGGAAGAAGTGGCTGTAGCTCTGTAATTCCCCATGGCCAGACTACAGCCTCTATCTCTGCTTGTTACTAGCATTAGGATGGGCTGGAAAGCATTTGGAATTGTTAGTTGCTCAAATTTTCTCTAATAATAAGTAACAAAATACTGTTATTGCATCACATCTATTCACGGGAATCTGGGTAAGTTTTCTACAGTGAACTGGTGAGTGCAGATTCACTCAAGTGTAGAAGTGGCAGTGTTTCAAAAAAACACCTACATGGAGCATGATTCTTAGTCTCAGCATGATGCTGAATATTGGGTGTTAGAGGGGAAAAATTACTAAATCCAGTGTTATTGAACTCTATCACCTCTGATAGCAGGAGATAACACCATGTGGCAGAGTAAAACTGAAGTATTCCAGCTTCAACATCAAAGGGTGCAAGAGAACATGGACTTTCTTACCCCTAGAAAAAGCGCCAAAGGCTTAGCACTGAAACTGTTTAGAAAGGCTGCAAAATTACATGTCCACAGGCTGAAATACAGCATTTAGTCGCATCCTTTGTTCCAAGGAAAGCCAGAAGATCATGAAGTTAACTCCTGAGTTAACTCCTGAGTGTTCCCCTACAAGGTTCAGCTATGTGTCAGGTATAATCCCATGCTTCATTAAACCCTGGTTTCTCTGCTGGGGCTTCTTTCTATAGCAATGATGTTACTATTTGTGAAATTATTTGGTTGTGTGAGAGAAATAATTTCCCTTTCCCCAGCACTTTATAAATACTAGACAAAGATTTTTTTTTTTTTTTTCACATCCAGGTACGCTTAAGACAGACTAAAAATCAACCACTACACATGACAACATATTAACTAATCTGATTACTGATATCAAGGGAAATCCTGGACCTCAGTTTCTGGCAGCTGCCCTGATTGAAAGAACATTGCAGAAGTTTTTTTTCATCAGCTATGTTAGTTACATTTCCTGTCCTGATAAATGCATACTACAAAGTCCAAAAGCACTTCAAGTTATCAAATTGCCTTTGGTTATTTAAGTCTAAATAATATATCAACCTTTCATCACCCTGAAGAAGAACTTTTAAGGTATTCCACTGCTGATATTCCTTCCCCTCAAAAAAAAAAAACCCCAACCAAAACCCAAAAACTATTCTGTGTTAATTTGGTTTAATAATGGAATTTCTGTACTGTAATGATTTAACAATGGGATTCTCTGTACATAGAGAATGAAATTTGAAATTAAAGCTGAAGTATTGAGTATTATATTACTATATCTATCTAAATACATTTTACAGAATAAATTAAGAGACTCCGGGAGTTCTGTTAAACCTCTTCACACTAAGTTTGCACTGCTTTAAGAAATAATTTGAAACTCTGCTAATATATTTGTGTTTACAGGGAATATGTGATACAAAATAGGCCTCTGTAAGCTTATCAGCTGCAAAAACATCTGTGTTACCATGTGCAGTAGAAGTTCTATAGATAGGGTCCTCTTGAGATATGTGGTTAAACCATTGTTTCTTTGAAGGCCACATTTGCACCTAGTGTAAGAATGGACAAATTTATACTTGCAGCAAGAAATCTGTCCCAGAACTGATACATCTGACATCAATGACTGGCCTAAATTTGCAAACTCAGTGAATAGTTGTAGGATGAGCTTCTTTAACGTGAAGTACACCAGCTCTTCCTGCAATCATTCACTAAATGGGTTTGTGCTCATATAGTACTTTGACCTATGACATCCTCGCTAAAATAGCCAAAGAAGTCAAGGTAATATTTTTTGTGAGTCACAAGTCCTTTACTGTCTTTTTTTGTACTACCACCATTTCGTTAATTTTTGGATCTGCAGCAAGGAGGAAGTTATCCTGAGGACTGTTCTACAATGCAGGTCCTGTTTTCCTCCTGCCCCAAGCAGAGACTGCTTTCTTTTATGAGTTTAGGAGTACCTAGCTTTGAAAGCAGTTGAATTTTCTCTGATGTGGGCTGATGAGGAAAGACCAGTCCAGTGGAACTGTCTGCATCCTTTGTTGGGGCCAGGTAACCTTTGGACTACACAAACTCTTGCAGTATTTTCTTTTTAGCTTTGTACAAAGACCTTTCACCTGACTGAGGCAGCTGGCTACAAATCTAGCATCCCCAGGGCATTCCTGAGTTTTCTTAGCTGAGGATAAGATGGATATATCTTACTTTTATATTTACTGAGCTTTCAACAACTCTAGAATAGCAAACAAAGACCTTCTTTACTATTACTGTTAGTATCGTCATGCGGCTATTGGGAGGTAATCTCGGTATTCTTATTTCATCTGTGTGTATGAAGAGCTATAGAGAAACATCACTCGTTATGAATAAGCAAGTAATGTGTGATGTCAAACCCCAGAATTTAAGATGCAATTACTAACTACAAAGTATTCTAATTTCACAAGACAGATAGGTATGTTTGAGATTTTAGCAGGTGTCAAAGTTACCGGATTGCAAGTGGCGGCTTTGGCTCTTTCTCTGACATCATTACTAATTCTGACTAGTTTGCTTCATTGATATTTCCGTTAATTTCCGATATCCAACATGATGATGGAAGGATCTACTCCTTAGCAAGTATGAGCATTAGCCTTAAATTTTATACATAATTTCATATACCAGTTGAATTCTGCAAAAAGCAGTACATGCTCTAGGTAGTTCTGCCCAGTCAATATTTTTGCTGTTTACGTGTACAACACATTCAAAAAAAAATGTTGACAATTTGTAAAGCAACAAGTGAGATCATGGTGATAAGCACAACCTGATAAAATCTTCATGAAATAAAGTTTTAAAACATGTTTGTTATCACTTGAGATCTCTTTTAAAAAAAATCAAATTTTCAGCCAAATGGAAAGAAAAAGACAGAACTTAAAGACTGTAGTTCACTGGTGGTTTTTTTTGTTATTATCTCTAAGGTAAATGTGGCCTAAACCACTGATGGACCGGGACAGCATTTTTATAATGGTCTCCTCCTTTTCAGTCCCTCCAGAATTCTGCTAGCTACAAATCTCTAGGTGTAGCAGAAAGGAAAACGTTTCCACAACGAAATTTAGAGTGAAGTAAAAGGAGACAGTAAAGAATTGAAAACATGCTGTTTAGTAACTCACAAACATTTGTGCAAGGCATTACTTATGACAAAATCATGATGAACTTCAAACCACATTTTTACTTTTTTTACTGTTTAACTATTTGAGTAATTTAAAATTTTGGTCCCAGAGATCTGCTAATGCACCTGATTTATCTGAAAGACATCTCAGATTCAGTAGGAGTAATAAGAAAGTATCCTCTCAAGCAAATACATAATTCTCAGCTATGCATAGACAGGAAATAAAGTTAGCTGTTCTGAAAATCTAGTTGCATCTCTATTACAATTGCCTTTTCCCTTCCTTTTGTATTTAAAAATCTCCTTAGGTAGTGTGTGGTTTTTTTCCCTCCCCACAGGTATTCATGTTCTGTGGAGCAATCTGAAATAACTGCTCTTGCTGCCTGGATCAGAAGGAGCTGAAACCATGGATGGATAGAAAAGAGCTGTGTTCAGGAAAGGTTTGGAAACCCTTTGTTTAATTCTGATTTTCTCAGCTGCAAAGAGAGACGGTGTTACCTGATGCTGTTACCAGTATAGAGTCTGATCTAAACACATTTTGAGCACCTCACTTTTTTGATTTTGAGAAGCTTAAAGTTCTTAGCATAGCGTGTAATCTGGTCCCTAAATTCCGGATGTGAATTTCCAAGTGTGTTATCGTTCTAGAATGCTGTGCAGTTTAGTTGATATAGTCCAATTAAAAAAAAAATAAAAATCTGGATACACCAGAAGGTATGAAACTAGGAGAACTCTACGTTTCTAAGATGGAAAGGGTACAAACAGTGATGAATTCAATGTCTTCTAAAAATGAGTGAAAGTCAGTTCACGAGCCAAAGGCTATATGTAGTGAATTTCTGGAATGTATTTCCAGAATTCTCTATATGCATGGTAGTGTATATAAACGTGCAGAGACAGCAGAAGTTGGTCAGCATTTTCATGAAACAAATTTCTGCATCTTTTGTGTCCATACTAGTAAACATATGTTGGTTGAAGAATACGATCCAGGCTGAGGTTGGAGGTGAAGACCACCCTTAAAACTATTCCCTGCATAGCATGTTGCATGCTTATAAAATCTGCCTATTGATTAAGTCATGGAACCATAAAAAGTAAATGTTGCTTGAATATCTTTTCATATTCTCATTTTAATCATAACTGGAATTTTAAGGCAGATCATAACTTAAAAATTCTTACCCTGAAGAATATAGAGTTGTCCGAGTCTGGAGTAACCATGTTAAAAATCCCTGAGACGAGTGATCCTCATGGATCACTTTGGTTAAAAAGATCTGGTCCCTGATATTTAGGACATGGTCTATTGGAAATGTAAAATATTTGCAATTTTGATTTTTAAATTATTTAAAATGGGTAGCATGGCTTATAGCTTACTATAAAATTGTAAACAACTTAGCCAGCAAAGATGTGACAGTCTTTTCCTCTCTAATCCATTTTCTTTTTCCCCTCTGCCTAAACTTCGCTCCTTCTTTATCCTTATATAGACTGAGTTTTTTAATGGTTCCTGCAACTGTTCTCTTTTGTATATGCAACATATACAGCTTGCTCTTCTTGGAACTGGGCTTTCTTTCATGTGTCAGCATCATCATGGTTATGACAGAAATACTGTTGTGGCAAGCATCCTGACTGCAGCTTTTTAATGGGATGTCCTTTCTATACTCTTGATTCACGTAGATTGAACTCTCAGTGAACTTCTACAGTAATTGTTGTATTTGGATATTGTATTATTTTCCCTTAGCTTGACAGTAGTCAGCAAGAAATTATGGGTGGTCACAAAACTTTGTAGATTCCACAGAATTGTAAGTTTTGGAAGGGATCTCTGGGGATCATCTAGTCCAACCCTCCTGCTAAAGCAGGTTCACCTACAGCAGGTTGCACAGGATGACATCCAGATGGGTTTTGAAAGTCTCCAGAGAAGGAGACTTTCAGGAGTGAATAGGTGTGGCAAAACCATCTCTGTGGGGCAGGAAGAGATTCAGTAACTAGCAATAAAATAGGGAAATTTAAAATGTGATTTGAGCTCATCATCTTGAGGTTTGTTTGAGACAGAAGATCTTCTTTTCATTCCAGAGCTAATTTCTATATCAAGAGTGGTTAAACACTGTAGTTTATCTCTATTGTCTGATCCTAAATTTCTGGCTTAAAAATTCAGACCTGAGCACAAAATTTCCTTAACAAGCCTGAGAAATGTAAATGGAATTTCTGGCCACCAGAGAGCTGTGCATGAGGATTTGAGTCCTCCAACAAAATTAAGAGCCTAAAGGTCATTGTAGCCAGCCTAGATTAAAGGAATTTCCTGAGTATTAGTGATGAGAACCAAAAGGAGTCCTTAAGGTATCTTCTGCCTCCTTGCTTTCTGTTCTGTGTATACCCTGCTTCGGATTCAGCTATCATGGTTAACTACACATACAAGAATGCACAAAATAATATCCCAGTGAGAACGTGAATATATAGACTTGTATAAGGAGTGTATAAGGACAGAAACTGCATTCCTCTGTTAATTGAGGTGGTAACTAAATAAATAGAGTGGTGTAACAGGCACGCTCACAATTCAGAGAGTGAGCAAAACTGACAAAGAAGGAATAAAACTTATGTGAGGCCCTATGGAGGTTAATAACAGTTGTGATAAATAGTAAAGTACGGAAGAGCGGCACTGAAACTTGAATCTCTTTGCTACAACTAATTACAGGCTCAGGTGGAAGACAGCTACAAGTTTCTCTTCATAATAGTCTGCCTACTTCAAGCCAAATAAATTAAGAATTAAATGCTTGGAAAAGAAAAAACCCAAACCATAAATCTTACTTTCTTGCTTAAAGTACAACATTGTAACAAATAGTATTTTTTTCTTGATTGAATGATAATATAATATAAGATTGTTACCTACCTTAAGTTCTCTAAAAAAGATGCTACTCCGAGCCCACTCGACAATGGAGAAGAGGGTTTGGTCAGCCATTTTACACATAAGCCCAAACGTATTGAGCTTCTCGTGTTTGCTTCTATTGGCTTGCTCTTGCTGCAGATATGCCATGATCTTGGCTTGGACTTGTGGCTCATCTGGCTCACATTTCAGGAGTTCCAGTATCAGATGTGGAATACTTGCTGGTGAGCTTGTTTGATAACTATCCATGTATGAGTAGCCCATTATTGACTCTGGCGAGCTGGTGTAAGGGTCAGGGTACTCAGACTTGATAGCACGGCTCGGAAAATGGCCATAGGTTTGGTAACCTTGCAAACTGCCATGGGGCGGCATTGTCATGCTAATTGGAGAGGTTACAAAGGGACTTCTGTCATAGTCTGTAGGAGGCAAGGCAGTATGGTTCAGAGGTAGGCCTTTGGAGGCAGAATGGATGTTCTGGATTGCAGAGGATATTGTCAGGTCAGTTGGCATCGCTTGGATCACCTGAGTCATGGCTTCCAGTTTAAGTCCGTTTGCTCGGATAAGAGCTTTCTTCTGCTGCTTCAATGCCCTGTCTCTCTTGTACATTGGTCCAAACTTGTTTCGACCACCACGCATTCGGTCAGCTCGCACGGCTGTCGGGGAGAGGAGGAAGTGAATCATAATTAAAACTTGGAATTAACATTCTTTAATGAAACACATTATGACAGAGCAGAAGTAGAAAAATGTAACTCTTCTTTGTTTTTCAAATTCAAAGTAGCACCTTTATTCCTAAAGAAGAAGATTTATTTTGACTTAACAAATGTCACTTTTTTCTGGTAATGTAGATATCACATGCATATATTACTAACATAGAAGGACTTCTTTTTACATTGATTAGGACACAGGGACAAACACAATGGTTGGCTACAGGAATTTCACACCTGCTATGGGATCATGTGGAGATCTCAATGTATATTTGGTTTTATGTCAAGCTACTATGTCATTAAGAAACAAGGGCTGATGTCCAGAATTTGTCTGAGACGTATCCAGCAGACCACATTGTCTCATTATAATCATTCCATTACTGCCTTCCACCGCAGCAAAACATCTGAAATGTAAATTGTGAAATGTTCAGTAGTCACAAAGGGGAATATGTTTTTCTTGGCAAAAAAGGAAATTATTTCCTTTTGATGATTCTGTTCAGGTTGGTGTAAAACTTTACGAGATTTCTAGTTAGCTGAACAGCTCTACAGAAATGTTTAGCTGCAGTTGGAATGTGCAAAGAGAAAGCTGTCAGCTTGCTGCCTTCCACACAGAAGGTTGAAGTGAAACAGAAACTATTGACACTGTTCTGGCCTGTAATATCTCTGGAATTAGAAATAATTAAAACAAATCCACCTCAACAGCTGCCTTGGGAGTCATACTGGTGGTCTCTGTCACAGCAGTGTCTGTCACCATGGTATACATGTAATGGACTAGCGAGGAGCTCTCACCAAGCCCACCTTGCCCAACGGCAATTAGATTGAAAGAGGAACCTTTGACAGCCTGGTGACATGTTGAGACTGCTGAGATTGCTGGAGGTTAAGTTCTTGAGCTTTTTATCTTAGGGATTAGTAGTACATTAAAAATTTATTATGAATGCTAGATACGCATAATACTGTACATTATCATAAGGACTTTAACGTTTAATGATTTTTTTGGTCCATGGTAATTTATGAACAAGACTTTAGGGCTCTATATATCACTATCAGGGAAATACACACAAAAATGTCACAAGTATTTACAAGTATGGAAGCACATGTTCTTCCAATTTTCTAAACAAAGGAAAAGAAGTTGTATGGATGTGTGTTTTCTAGAGTATCTTTAAAACTACAGGCACTTTGCTTAAATTTGTAGTAAAAATGCTGCTGTTAATATTGCTGTTGAATGTTGATTTTGAGCAAAATGCAGGAAACTAATTAAATTGCTATACTGGCAAATGTAATTAACTTTAAATCTATATACATAGTATCTTTCTAGGTATTTACAATTAAAAATTGTCAGCCAAACTGGATTAGCAAATGCTTTTGTATAGCTCCTATAGAAATTAAGGCAAACTGTATGTAACTACGGAAGACAAAATTTAGTCCTGTATCATTTTCAGCAATTGAGGGGAATTAAAACTAGGAGTGAACATTTTCTCTTTATTCTTAACATCAACAATGAGAAAAGGATTCCAAATGTCCTGTTATTGTACTACTTGAATTTGGAAGAACACACAGTGATTCAGGAAGTTTAGTGGGATGTGACAGTGCTAACTTCAGTCTTGTGGGCAAGCAGTATAGTATTGAATACATCAAACTGCAGGAGGCTGATTTTTTTTTTTTTTCTGTTTATCTTCAGTTATATCAACAGCTTTCCTTTGCCAGAGTCAGGTGATTGGGTCTTATCCTTTACGGTTCCCTTAATGGTTTATGGTTTTCCTCCTTGGCCTGATTTTTCCTGGTTAAGCATCTAGGGCGAATGCCAATACAGTGCAATTTTTAGAATAAGGAATTTAGGAGCCTGTCCTTGGTCAAGCAGAAATGTAATTTCTGTGAAATCTGAATTTTAATATTTTATATATCCAAGTTAGAATGAACCGTGTATGATTCCCAAATTCAAGCTGATGATAATTTTGCATTCGGTTATCTCAACGGGTATTGTGCACTTCTCATTGTTCTCTGTACATGAGAAAGTAAAATGAAGTCAGAAAGTATACTTCAAAATGCCTTATTCTCTTTCATTTGTAATAGCATCTCAGGTGTAGCATCACAAAAATATAGGACATAACTTTAGGGATTATTTGGTTCCTTAATCCCAAAGGCAAGCCGGTATGAGAAAAAAACTTATTTTATCTGTTTTGCCGTTTTCTGCCTTATTGTAAGTATAATATATATATACAAAATAACCAAACCTACATAAAATATAAAGAAAATCAGGTCACTTTTCATAGCAATGACTATTTTTTTTTTTTTTTTTGTAATCTGGGCACTTTTTACATATTTTATGTTTAATATAAATTAAGTCTTTTTAGAAAGCTGCAATACTATTCTACCTAGATCCACTCATTCACAAACTCTAAAATACTGAAATACCAAATTATATACGTATCTGGAAAAATGACTGCTTGTTATTGATTTGCCATTTACTCGTTTGATAAATCAACAACTTCACTGAGCATACAAAGTCACCTTTTACTATAATTTCAAAAGCATGATAAATATGTAGCTTTTTAAAATAAAATAGCATGTAATAGCACATGTACCTCTATCATTTTCTAAAGTAATCTATAGTATAGTTGACAATATCAGCAAGACCATAGCTCTTACCTTCCAATTTCATTCCAACACTTAGACATTTTTGAAATCGACAGTAAGGGCATCGTTTTCTCTGTGTTTTGTCAATCTGGCAATTCTGATTTTCTATACATGTGTACCTTTTGTTATTCTGGACTGTTCGCTTAAAGAACCCCTGTATGATAGATACAAAAATTAGCTTGTTTTGCTTGAATAGTGTGTTTCAGCATTTTATTTTATGGAAATCATTGTAACGTATTTTTCAGACACCACGCAAGCACTTACAAAGTTACATAGTTTATTTTAAATTACAGTGAGATGTACCCAGGAGAGAACCACCAGGCTCCAGAGGAGGTTTTCTTGTGTTAGTGATATGTTTTATAGACTCATGTCAAAGCTTGGTAAGACTGCCTGTAGTCTCCTGTGCCCCTAACAGTGGTAGCAGAGAAAGCGAGGCTGACCAGTTCCCTTTGTATTCCTTACTCATTGCAAAATTATTAAAGCCTTCCTTCTAAAGTAGTTTTACATTAAATAAATAGAGATGCTGTTACACAGATAACAGAAATACGAGTACCTCTGGCTACAGTACATCCCAGTGGTGTGTGCTAGAGGCATAATAAGTGCTTGTTGTTCCATTCTCATTGATTATTTTTTAATGAAAATATAATGTGCTAAGTTAATTTTTCCATGCAACTAAATATTTTAAATTGCACTATTCTGGCAGAGGAGTTTCCTTTACGGTGCATTACTTAAGTAACCGTAAAGAACTTTAACAAAATTTACAGGACATAAATTTGTAAGTATTTAAACCCTTTAGTATGACAGAACCGTGCAGATTCATTTATCTTCCAATATGATAAGTTGCATTTACAAACATTTTATTATCAGAATTAATGAATTATCTAAATTAACTTTGTGTCAAGTGAGCGCTGACAGCGATAGTTTGTATGAAAGAAATGCACTGTCATAGTCACAGAAATTTACATCATAATGTTAAGGATGAAAAAAATCTTCAGAAAGCTGCATTAGATTTTGCAAAGCTGATCTGTACTGAAGATACTTTTCCTACTTTATCCTCCAGGAACAGAAATACTCTGAATATGTATAAATCAACTAAAATCAATATTTAGGACAGTTAGGAATTAAAGTTGTTCAAGAACTACGTCACTTCACAACAGCAAAATACTTAAAAGCAATGATAAAAATACAACGCAAACCAGTCCAAGTTGTCTCCATTTGTGCAGATGAGATCTCTCCAACATTCCAAATCCTAAAGCTTTTTAGTGGGTCATTTTTAATGTGAATGCAACAGGACACGTATTAGAAATCAGCCAAATTATTACACATCTGCTTTCTTTAAATACAGGGCTTTTTTTCTGCTTATTTGAAAAACGTTTTGCTGTATTGTGTTTGTATGAAGTAATTAGTACAGAACCTTGCAGCTTTCACAAGTGAGAAGTCCATAATGGTACCCAGACACTTTATCTCCACAGACTGGACAGAGTTCTTCAAGGTCTTCATCATAAGAGTAATTCACCATTTTAAACTGAGACACTGGGGAAAGGAGAAATAGCACATTCAATTAAAACTTACGTTAATAACTCTAATTTTCCGCAACTGTTTTTATCTAGAGAGAAAGCTCACTTAAACACACATACCACTGCAAATTGGGGGAAAAGAACCCCCCCAAGTTCTATTTTCAAAAACACAGCTTGCACTGAGACGTGAAACTTTTCCTCAGCAGCAAATCCGTGTGATACTTAGCAAGTGGAACAAAACCCATCAGCTCCTCAGCTTTATGTCCTAAGTATTTATATTTACAGAGCGCCCTTAACCTAGTCCTTAGTGTATGGAATCGCGAACTAAATTAATTCACTTAAGTCCGAAAATTATCAGGGGCAAGCTTTAAAAAAGCAGAATGAAAAGATTAAGTGTCACTCCTGTATTTAAAGTCACCCAGTTCGTTTCCTTTAAAGTTTTCTTCCAACGCCAGCCTGCAAATATTTACTTAGCCTAAACTTGCACCTTCCAGCCCCAGCACTGCTGCGCCGCGCGAAGCCAGCCTAAAACCGCCTCCTCCGCGCCCCCAGCCCCGCTG
>VZZY01014238.1:132320-209971 GCA_013400335.1 Eurystomus gularis | reverse complement strand
TGAAGCTCGTAAAACTTTAAAAAAAAAATGCACTCTTTATAATCTTTATAATGAAAAAAGTTTAAGCTCGTGTATCTATATCTAGATCTCATAGATTTCTCCACACATAAGCATAAAATCATAGAAAAAAACATGAGAAGACAAACTAGGCATATCTTGATAAGGATTGTGAACATACGTATATCTGTTCATTGTATATAAGAACGTATGAATATATCAATATATAAGGCTGCATAACTATGTAATATATATACTCATGTAATATGCGAGTAAACTCTAGACATTGATAATAATCTGGCATGAGACATTGTAACGGTTTTCCCCACAATGCAGCCAAACACAGCTACTGCTGCAGATAATTCTTCCCTTTTACCCTATATAAAGGACAAGTTTGAGAGGTGACCTTTAAATTACCCACACGGACGAGTGGCTGGAGACATTTTGTCAGCATTAAAGGTTTCCCTCTGGAGACCACAGGCATCATCATTGTTACTTTGCCTCATGTATTTGGGTATTTAAAATCAGACTAACTGGAAAAAATCGGGTGTAAATGGAAATACTGCCCCTTTTGTAGACAGCTCATTTTCAGTATAACAACGGGAAAAGTATTTAATGGGAAGAAAATTGATAAAAGTAAAGAATTACAGCAGAAGTTCACTGTTAGAAAAAAATCACCTACAGCTCATGTCTTGCAGTCCTCACACAGCCCGAAGTGTTCACTCCTGTGGAAGCTTTGCCTGCGTCATTGCTGGCCAAAATTCTAATCCAAAGTTTTAAAGATAATATTTGCTGTGTTTGTTAATCATATGAAATTTCATTTAATAATAATAATAATAATGTAAAGCAAACCTTGACAAACTCAAGAGCATTAATTATAATACCGTAAACTGCCTGAGGACATACGGTAAAATTGAGATGGTGGTAAGTATTACAGAAGTTGAAAAAATTCACAGTAAGAAAGTACAATGAGATTATCTTTCCTCTTATAGAACCATTTTTTCAAGTTAATGGTACAGTTATTTCTGTTAAATAATCATAGCTAATGCTTATAAAAATTGCATAGTGTCCCCAATGACACTAAGACAAGAGGCTGATTAGAGGAAAAATAAAACTAGTCAAGTAGTTTTGTATTGCCCTGGAGTCTGGTAGAAGAAAAAAATTCATGGTACTTCCACTAAAAAATTCCTAAGTCCATATGATGTTCTTCATCTGTAAGATAGGATTTTGTGAATGCCAGCTGTCTCTTTGGCTATATGACTGTAAACCTAAAAGCAAATGTCAACCACGGGTAGTGCCCACTCACACTCCAGCTTCAGGTTGGTTGTGTTTGCTCTCCAAGGGACAGATCCACTGCTATTTAAATTGGCGGAGTCTGATTTGCATTCATGGGAGCTGGATGAGGACCTCTTTGCTGGGAGAAAGCTAGGTGACATGTCACTGATTTATACTGAAAACCACCTTATCCTCAGATGGGTGAATGCACTGGGTGCATCTTTGCCAAGCAAAAGGTGCTCCCTGACAAGAGCACCTTTCAGCCTGTTCTGGGAAGCAGCAAGTGCCCCTGGCCTGAGAGGCTGGTGGGGTAAGGGCTGTGGATGCCCTCGCAAGCCCACCTGCAAGCCCACCTTGCAAGCCCAGCTCAGGTTAGAGAGGAAGACGTGAAGGAGGTGCTGGGAAGACTGGACGAAAGTGAAAGTCTAGCGATGGGATTTACTCTTAAGGGCCCTTGGCTCTGCTGCTGATTGTACTTACACCCTGTGAGGACAGCTTTTTCTTCCAACAAATTACTCTCCAAGTGCAAATAAGAACAGAATTCAGCTCCTTCCTCTTTGGTTCTCTCACCTCCAAGCAGAGGCCCACAGGGTGGTGCTGGTTACAGTTAACCCTTACAGGTATGTGGTGATCAACTGATCACAGTGCTGAGTTAGATGCGCTTTTCAGGGACGCCACCACGGAGTCTGACTGTGCAGTGTCACACAAAGGCAGAATCCTCCCCCCGACCCAGAGCACACAGGATTTTGGAGAGTTTCACAGGATTTAAACCTGCTTTTTCTCGACCATACTTTGCAAATCTGTCATGATATATCCATGACACAGCACATGTATGATTGCATTTTGGAGGTATGGTGATGAGAGCACTCTGCTAACTTACATCTCCCACAAATCTGTTTTTCATATCCGTATGATTTAGGGAATCCAGATCTGCCAGTCTTTTGGAAATCATGAAAATGACACTTAGTTGGTCTAAATATGAGAGGTAAGAGTGTAATATTTTCCCTCCCTCTTGGGCTGCATCCTTTCACCCCGAGAAACTTTTTCTGAGTGACCACTCTTCAGATACATGAGATCTATTATTATTTTACTATCCCATGCTGAAGGCTGAGGAGAGAGGACCAGAGGCTTCTCCAGCACCTTTCCCTCCTAGGCAGCCAAAAAGAGCAAAAGCCAGAGAAAGGCCTAAGAGACTAAAACCCAGCTGGGAAGATGAACTCGCTCCCCTTTTCCATGTGTTTCTGGGGGCAGAGCTGTGCAGAGGAGCACCTCACACCTGTAGAGAAGCACCAGAGAGTCCCTGGCCTTGCCTCTTCACGGCTTTGCTGGGATCAGCCCTCCTGGCTCAGGTATGACCTGACCCTGCTCACAGCCATGTCCAACAGTCCAGGAACACCCTGTGCCCTCCAGCCGTTGTTGATGGGATACCCTGGCAGCACTGCAGGAGGGATCACATGGCTCCCTCTGAGGAGAGTTGCTAGGAGCCCACCCTAGAGTGAGGCTGGCATTTGCCACAGCTGGCCAAGAGGCAGGCAGTTGTGGACCTGGTGGTGTGATCCATGGTGCGTTAGTCCTCCAGCCATTCATTTGCAGCCCAGCAAACCTCGCTACAGTGTTGGGCATGGTTCTTGTGTGGGACGTGTAGAGCAGGCAGAGAGGGTGAGAAGGGAGCCCCTGGGGGCCAGCTGCCTGGGACACAGGTGGGAGCCCTTCCTGTGGGCACCTTCCCCTTTCCTGGGAGAAGCAGCAGCTCCACCCAGGAGATCAAGATCAGGTTTCAGCTATGTTTGAGGCTATTTCCTGCAGCTGTTGCTGTGCTCTTCATCCCCAGGGGCCCAAAGCCTCCCTTAATGGCGTGGTGCCCATATCACACCCAGCATCAGGGTAAGTGCCTCGCATGCCATGTGATGACACAGTTTGGGGGCAAGAGGAGGAAAGCAAGCCCTGGTTCCCATACGTGGGCCAAAGCTCCCTTCATTCATCCTTGCCATAAACGCCTGTGCTGAGGCACAGCCTCGCAAAACCCCAGGGCTGTGGAACCTGGAGAGCTTCTGTGCTGGCTTGCAAAGAGCCTTCTGCTCTGCAAAGGACAGGTTTGTTTTGGCAAGCCTTCTCCAACCCTACCTGGCCCTGACCCTGGGCACAGGCTGTCAGGGCAGGGGATGATATTGCCCCACCAAAGGAAAGGCATCTCGCTCCCGGTGTCTGCTGAGAGGCAGAATGACTGGAGATGGGAAGTGTGAGGAGAAGGGCAGGGAGGTGGTGGGGAGAGGCACCCACTGGGGCTCTGCCACAGCCACCGCAGCCCTGGCAGTTCAGGGCAGACGGCTCTGCAATGCCCCTTGCACCTGCAAGCCAGAGCAACCCATGCCTGCCGGCTTTCTGACGGGGAGCGGGTGTTGTTTCCCTGTCTTACTGGAAGTATTAACTTCTTTGCTGCTCTGAAGTCTTAACTGACTTCCATTATCCTGCCTGCCCTTGCTGAATGATAGCATACCTGCATTTTTAGCTACAAAAAAGAATCTGCATTTAACATGTGTATTACAGAAAAGACCCAGAAACATTCCTGAGGTTTTCTTCAACAAGGTTAGGCCAGAAGCAAATAAAATCTAATTTTTGCTAATGTTTATACACATGCACACACACACACACACACAATTTCACAGTTAGCAATTGTAGTAGCTAATAACTAAAGATACCATTAATCATCCGATTATATATTTGATAGTCACATTATCTCTGGAGAAAATTGTTATTCACTGAATCATCAGCTGTTTTCTTATGTCTTTATGTTGTATCATAAAGTTCTTTTTTTACCTAAATACACATGCAAATTAATCAGTTTTGTTGGCTTGCCCAGTTGTAATGATTCTTTCACTTTAGAGAGCCCCAAGTCTAATATATTTATAAAGAGTCTTCAAAACAGTTAGAAAACTGTTACTTACCAACTGATGTAAGTTCATGCTTTATAGATTCCTGTATGATGGCTGTGTGGGAACCAGAAGACATTATTAGGTGTAAATAAACAGTACCCTTGGGTGCAAGCTGTACAGCATTGAGTGCAAAAGAGGTGCAGCCTGTAAACTTTTCTGGCCTTGAGACCCAGGCTATAATAACCTTCAGTGAAAGTCGGCGTGATGAACAACAACAAAAAAAATCATCCAAGAATTCAGAAAGTAAGAAGCATGTCTGAGTGGACTCTGTACTTTTTCCAGCATTAGTGACCTGCTGTAAACCATGTATCCCATTTCATGATAGTCTCTAATCAGAAGAATTGGAACTTGTGATAGGTTTGGCACCGTCACGTGATTTTGTACAGCTTGATAAGAGGACCCTGTTATAAAGTGACAGCAAAAGAGATAAGAACTCTTGGCAGATAATGGCAGAGAAATGATTAACCTAGAGTGGAGAGGTGCTATGAAGCCCAGAGAGTGGGAGGTTGTAAAGTTGTGGGGTCATAAGATCATACTGAGTGGATGAAAAGCCTTACCAACGTAAGTGTCGTGACTATAAACTCAGACTTGTGACCTGTCTTCTTGATGTCATCACCTCTTTGCATAGTGGACAGCAAGCATGGTTGTTTTGGCTTCTGTAAACACTCTTTGGATGGCAAAACAAGCAAGCATTAATTCCTTAAAAGAGGCTTCTGAATGTGTTTGGGATTTACACTCTGAGTAACAGCACCAGCAAATCTCTGGTGGTGGTTTGTCAGACAAAACCATTTTATTGCCTCGAGCCTCAAGCTGGAGACTAACTTCGGTTGTAGCCCTTTAGTTGAAAGCGTACATTGCTTTCTCAGTAAAGAGCTTTACAGCGTGGTTAAACATTGATATCCCAGGATTATGATACACAGACGGCATTGCGCTCACCTCTCAGGCTGCGAGGTATACACTACCTGTTCGCAGCACATTAAATGGCTGCCAAGCGTTTTGCTGTACATAATTATTGTAAAGGTGGGGGGCTGTGTAGACGATGGGGAGATTTTTCAGCTGGGCTGTGAGTGGGTCAGGTTCTGCGTTCACCCCGGCAGAAGGAAGGCAGGGGCAGGCCGGCTCCCTGGGGCAGCCCGGCTGCAGCAGCCGGAGCGCGGGGCGGCTTCTCCTTGTGCTGCAGTGCCACCGGCAGCTTTGCAGCTGCAGCCCAACAGATTATGTCTGCATACACTTAGTGAGATCGGACTCAAGCCTGAATAATCAGATGATATTTGATATTTCAAGTCTCTTGGAAAACAGAGTGAAGTTATTCCACTGTGGGCTAGATCTGAAGCCTCTTGAAGTCAGCGGGAGCTTTTTCTCTTTAAATTTGCAGAGGGCTGTAAAAGCAGCATATGCTTTTTTATATACTTTGTCATGATGGTTAGACTTTGATGATAAAATGGTAGACAGGTTAGTTCGTGCTCAAACTGAACCTTTTTTCAGGCTTCTCCTGATCAGACTGAGAGCTAGAGAGCTGATCTGAAAATGGGGTTGCTGTGGCTAACTGTGCAGTGATAAGGCCTCACAGCCAGGAACCCCGAATCATCGCTTGGGCTGTGCCCTACTGGCCCCCTCCAGAGCCCCTCGTAACAAGGATGGCAGGCTGTAGAGGCAATGCCTGATTTTCCAAATCCTTATTAAGCAACCATGTGTGCATTTTGTATGCTTTATTTACCATGCTGGCGTGTATAAATCAGACATCTGTTCACCCAATTAATAAATCACAATTGTAATATACCCATTTTTTCTATGGTACACGCAGAAGAAAAATTGTATAGTTTTGTGCACTGAAACCTTCCAGATTATCAGTTTTCCTCTTTTATATACTTGTAATTATGCTTGTAAAGTGAGCAAACTGTACCAAGGTACCAATATACAGGTCTAGTTAAACAGATACTATGAGTGTTTTTTCAGGGTCACTGACATTTTTTATCTGTTTAGGCTGAGTGAAAGCTGGAAGTCAGCTTTTACAACAGATCTCATACAAACCTAAAGAATTTGATTCTCTATCTATTCTAATTCATTTGGTCATCAAATAGATTTTCAATTCTATCCATAAAAAATGAAAAGAATAATTTATTCCATCAGAAAAAATAATGTCTGTGGGGACTGGGGTTAAAATAAATGAGAAATACTGCAAAAGATACTGTGGTTAGAAATTTTCCACTCTGTCATTGGAGACATTGCTGGAGCACTGTTGGCCCATATACAAGAGTCTCTATAAAGGAATCTGCTGTATGTGGGGGAGAGAGATGTTAAATCATAGGAAATATAAAGGAACTTCATGCTTTTGGCCTCAAATGCTGTCATTCCTTTCCTTTTTTTGCATCAGTATCAAATGTCAGGGTCACTGAAAAATGTTCTTTTTTTCCTTTCTGATACTTTGTCTCCATGGATAGAGGAATGTATGCCAGGTGCATAATCAGAGAAACTTTCTTTGCCTTTCTTCATACCTAGTCCAGTGGGGGAAAAGAAATTCATAGGGATACTCCAGAACAATCTCTGTCAGCCTGTGGTCCATCAGCTCTATATATTGAGCAGTGATAGGTTTGGGCCCCAGCTGAAAAAAGTACATAAGGGTGTGCGTAATGAGGCATATGAGTTGTCCTGCCGAAGCTAAGTACCTGAGTTTACGGCTGAATACTTTGCTTGATCAGGAATTTTGAACTGTAGCTTTTCACATGGGAGTCCCTGGTAAAGCAGCCACTGACCTTACTTGGAGCAGCTTTTCCTAAGCATTATAAACTCTTGTGTCTCAGTGTTTTTGAGCTCTTCTCTTGCTTTTTTTTCCTCTTTTCATCCTGAGAGGGTGAGACAAGACTTTTGAAAGGTAATGTTATCGTTTCACACGTGCTTTTCTCTCTCAGGTCTTTCAGGAAGATAATGAATTGAAAAACATTTAGTGGTTTGGGGTTTTTTTTGCCAGTTCTTGTATGATGAAATTGTCCCTTGTTTGTCCCTCAGATAAATGTCCCTCAAAGACCATGTACCTGATTTCAAAAGCTTGGCAACAATCCCTCCTTTGACTCTTGCACATCAAATTATTTTGCAACCACTTACCACAAATACGGAGTCAAAAGGAATTTCTCCTCTTGCGGGCATTTTCCCAAGTAGCATTTCAGTTGGGCACATACGGGTGTTAAGAAACAAACTCTGGAAATGGGCTGGTGGATAAAGAATGACCTTTTCAAAAAGTTTTAATCCCTAACTTCTATATGTTAGTATAAATTTAGTTAGGTCAGTGAGGATTTTTTAGTTTTCCTGTAACGTTTTGGATGTTGCTTCTCTGAATCCAGTATGTTCCTTGTTGTCTTTCTATGCCATCTCAAGGTATGGCTTTTATTATCAATACATCTCAGAAGAGGTAAGTGTTCAGCACAGCACACATCAAATGAGGGACCTTATCCTCATTCTACTGAAAGTCCAGGGCAAATGTGGCATTGACCCTGGCATGGTGCCTACCAGGCATGAGCTGTCTGCTCCTGAGAGTAGTCCAGTTGGGTTCAGCTGGAGGTTTGCTTAGGTGGAAAGAGATTTGCAAACGCTGTTCTTTGATCTGGAAATCACTCTTTTAAAACTTTTCTTCATTTCAGTCAATCCAATATTCCTCCTGATCTATCACAGACATTTAAAATTCTTTTGGATGCTTCAGTGTATTTTCTCCACCTTCATGAATTTTATATTATTTTACATGTGCAAACCCAAGGCATTAAAAATACAGTTTTATGCTTTCTCCCCAGTAGTTCTGTAAAAGAAATTAAGTGAATCTGATATATTTGGTGTTCTTCACCTTTTGGATTTTTCAGTGAAGTAATTACAGTACCCAAATGTAAAGTTCAAATTTATTAAGTTGTTTCCATCAACCGATTCTCAATTCCTGTTTGGTCTTACAGCATGGCTGCGATATCAAATATCTTGTTTTGTTGTATTTAACATTACATGTTATATTTACCACCTCAGTAATAGAATGTAATGGCATTAAAATACATTTCAGCATATGCTATTCCTTACTCGTGATTTTCATCATATTCAAAATGCAACTCTGGTGAGCAGAAGTATGGTAAGTTCTTTGCAGGTGTTCAAAATGCGAATTGTTTTACATGATTATATGAGAATATTTTTGTCTCTCATATGTTTCTGTTCTCTGTTTGGATGAACACAATTTAATAGAAACCATATTTGGAGAGAAATAATGAATTGTACAAATTATAAAATTGCTTCCTGTGACTTTTCCCTAGTAATTACTTCCAAAATTTTATTTCAATGAATATTTCTGCTAGTAAATTAATATGTAGAAAAGCAGGTAAATGCAGACATTTGTAAGTACTTTCTTAGGTGAAAGGAGCAATCAGGAAACCTTCAGCACTGCTTTGGAGGAAAACTCTGTTCTGTACAGAAGGAAGCATACAGTTGTGGATCACAGAAGTCCTCTTTTGGACTTAACTGAAGTAATAGCATTAGCACAGATTTAGCACGAGCTCTCTGCACTGGAGAAATAACACTTTCTTGTGGTGTGAGAAGACCTATCTAGGCAAGTTTTAGCTGCCTGTCTGTCTACGTAAGTAGCTTCAATTTTAATTTCTTGCCCACCTCCTTTTCTTCAATAATCTAAATTATTGGTGTACAAAGAGAAATGATGTTAATTAATTACTCATGGAACTTTTTCAAAGCTTATCTAGGAGATATTTACTAGAAATAGGAGCAGAGTGTTTGACTTTGTGAGAAAATAACAGCTTTTTGTGGAACAGGCAGGGGGAAATTACTTCCACGTATGTAGCAGTAACAGGTGTTGTGAACTCATCCATCATCTCACATAGCACTTAGGAGCAGAAAACAGTTTCTTCTTAGAGCACTATAAATAAAATATCAGGAATATAGTACAAAGCATGAGAGGAGGAAGGGAGGAGAAAGAATCTTGAAGTGGATCTTAAGTGGAATTTAAACTCTTTTGAAGTTTCTCATTTTTTTCAAGATACATACATATGTGCAGGGATGACACTGTTACCTTCCCTGCCCTCCAACCTAAAAAAATCTCCACCATCTTAGACTGAGGCAGGATGGAAATACCAAGTCTTACCTCAGGAAACAAAATCCTGAAAGACCCGGAGTAGTAAGATGAGTTCCTGACTAATTTATACTCCTGAAGGAAGCTGCATGTGTGCTATGCTGCACACAGACCAGCTTTGCTTGAGAGCATGGAGTAAGTGTGAGCTCAATGTTAATGGAAGGTGAAAGAAAGCAGTTCAGAGTGGCATTTCATGTCTAAGCAGAGGGGTTCTCCCCAGTGAAACTCATTCATTGAACTAGGAATAGGAGGATGTCTGGAGGTTGATGAACTGCAGAACAGCACGTAACGCATGCTTGATGGAGCTGGAGGGAGGAGGAATCAAGGTTTAGTGCTCAAGCGATGGGTCAGATCTGGTGCAGAGGAACGCTTCCACTTCTTTCTATCTTCCCAGTGAGCAAGTGCAGAATTTGTTCCAGTTTCAAAGCTGATTTTCATTGAGAAGGACACTGGACAGGAGAGAAAAGTGGGGTAAAGGCCATTCAGAAATAAGGATTTCTGATCACTTTATTAATAACTGTGAGAAATGTAGCACCTGGCAGGAGAGATAAGAGATTTTCCTAAGCTCTGTTATAGGCAGGTAAATATTGCTCTGGTTTATGGCACTAATAATTAAACAGAACACTAGTCTTTCTCTTGGCGATTTAAAATTTAAGGTGGTTGTTTTCTGGAGGCATATGCTGAAATCTGAACAACGGTAATTACTTCAGATGTAAGATTCATAATAATAAAAAAAAATATATTCTGGCCAATGGATATGTTTCATAAGCATATATAGCACTGAAGAAACACAATTTTTTTCATTGTCTTCCAAGTTGTTTAGGTACCACTCTTGGTAAATATTGCAGTTCTTAAAAACCAGAACAAGTAGACTTAAGATCTGAGAAATACTTCATTCCTTGAAGAACATAGTCTCCCTAGTGCTGTTACATGAATAATAGATTACTATAACATATTAATTAATGTTTTTATATCTTTTTATACAATGTACCCACAGTCTGTTAGAGACCATACTTATTTTATTTCGTATGCTTAGACCACAGTGAAAAATGCAGGTGACTCTGGAGTCAGAATGCCTGTATTTCTGGGGAGAGCAGTAGCACCTGGCACTTCTGAGGACTCCTCACTTTCAGGGAGCGGCTTTAAATGAGACTGTTAGTGCATCTGCAGTAGCTTGCAAATCTTTAGCTTGTCTTCAGCCATTCTGTTTGTATAGTGCCCAGATCAAGTTCTTAATCTCAGATTGGGGCTTCTGGGTACCTCTACCACACCAAGAAATACGGATAGATGTTCAGGTACCCTTATTAACTGTAAATTCACATTATTCTCATCCTAAAACTGTTACTCTTGCAGTCACTACTGCCTGCTCTCCCATTAGACTGAAATGATTTTCAGTGGACCAGACAATAGTGTGTACAATTAAGATGGAGACCCAATCATGACCTCTGGAAAATACTGTGTTACAAATATATACACAAAATATTTAATAGAGCAACTGTAGGATGATAAAAAAAGAGGAAACTTTTGACAGGCCCCTGAGGCCACTAGTAGGCCTTAATGGCCCTGATCAGCCTCACCTGGGCCCCCACTCACACACCCCCACCCCCAGGGCCACGGGCCCATTTAAGCTCCAGCTGGTGCCTCAGTCTCTTCCCTGAGCTGTGTGGGATGGGGACCTGCTCCCCAATCATTATTTGGATTTCCTGGCTTGGCCTTGGACCTGGCTGGTTTTATTGCTTTCACCAAATGACCACTGGAGCATCGCTAGGACTTGCCACTACTCTGCTTGACCAGCTCCTGTGCTCTGGGACTGCACGCTGTTGGTGAGTTCCCTACCCAGTCTATGCTGTTGCTGCCCTTAGCTCCCAGCTTGCCTCCTGCTTGGGTGCAGCTGGCCCTTGCTGTTCCCAGACAGCTTTTGTAGGTGCTTTCCTTGTCCCTTCATAAGAATAGGCAGTAACTACTTATATGATAGAATAATTTAAGTTGGAAAAGACCTTTAAGATCATCCAGTCCACTTCCTGAGGACTGGTGTGTGCTTTTCAGTCAGAATGTGAAGGCTTTTCAAATAGTAGCCTGATCATCTTGGGATTCTCCTTATAGATACATAGTTTTGGATTTATTTTTTTTTTTCATTTATATGGGGGGGAGCAATTTTGCTCATATAGCTTACAATGAAGAGCAGCTAAGAAGAACATGTTCCTTCCCTTTGGCCGTGCCTGGACAGGGCACCACCAATCTTCACAAGGTCTTGCTAGTGAAAAGTTTGCATCAGTTCTGACCCAGGTGGTTGCTGTGTAGGCTGCTCACTAGTGTCTCGAGAGGTGATAGAGTGCTTGTGCATGTGAGAAGATAGGTCCAGGACATGTCTAATGTGCAGCTCAGGCCTGTTTCTGAAAAATAACCCCTGTGCCTTGTGTTACCATTAACTTGCTGCCATGTTTGACACTTGTGCATCAGTTGATGGGAGGTAATGACTGAACAATGACTATTGATTTTTCATTTCATATTAACGACATGGCAAATTCTGAATCTGATAGTGAGGGTAGGATGCCAGTGCAGGCATTCCTATTTGGCTGTAAAAGAAGCGTCTTCTTGCCTTCCCTGGATTCTTACCTTATATCTCAAGAATCTGTATATAAGTCTCTCATTAAGACATCAGTTTCACAAACTATAAAGTATGCACAATTTTGTGATGATTTTCAGTGATTGGAGTAAACATCCATTAAGCTAAAATAAATAAATGTACTGGATCAATTATTTACCTAAAGCACCCTGAGACAAACGACAAACACTGAATGACAGAAGAGCAATGGAATGGAGTGAAAGTTCTTTCTAATTCAAGATTGGCGTTCAGGCAAATATAGAGATACACTGACTTCAACTGGTGGAGATTCCAATCAGCTCTATCATTTTCTTAAGAAAAAGAAGTAACGAAGTACAATCCTTTGCTAACTTATCCTGGTGAGAACTGCTTTAGTTAAGTCACTGCCATTGTAGTTATATAAAATGTTGTGAAGGGACAAGAGCTGAGACTTTATTGTTCTGAAGTTTCAAACGTTTGGAAAATGTTCTGCAATTTTGCAACAGACTGCAGAATTTTGACTGGAAGTCAAGCATTTCTGTATTATTTCTCCTATAGTATCAACAGACATAAACTAGCAGAACTCCAGTAAAATTGTTGTAGCATAAAATGTTTCCATAACATGAATAAAAGCATATTTTGTTACTTCAAACACAAACTTTTTTATCTATTGCTGCTTCATTCTGTTGCTGTCTGATCTTATTCCCCCTCCCTTTTGACTTTAGATCACATTTTTCTCTCTTTGCCTAGTCCTTCACTGTCTTCTGTTGTGGACAGCTTTTCTCTGGCTGCTACTTCCCAAATATATCTGAAATCTTATCTTGACACCTGCACTGAGAATCTTCTGAAAGGCAGATGTTGAGGATGTTCTCAAGTTAGGCTTTTGTGCTGCTTGCAGTAATAGCACTGCTACTATTACTAGAAATCATTTTTTAATGTAAAAAAGGGGTACAGTAAATATTCTAGATATGCAACCCTAAAATAACAAGCAACACTAGTAGCCTAAGCCTGTACTCTTGTACTGTAGTCTTTGGAAGAATAAGTATTTCTTTTAGTATTTGAGCTTGTACTGTATTTCTTCACCTCCTTTGATAGCATTGTCCTCAACTGCAGCATGGCATTTGGATCCCCATGGTTTTGTTCTCCTGGAAAGTTGTAATCTATAATGTTGTTTCTGTTCCCAAGTCTGTATGACTACATGGATGATGGGGTCTGTTGGCATCCCATTCCTAATTTGGTCTAAGCTGAAAGCAGCTGCACAGAGAAAACCTGTCTTGCAGGGATGTTTCTTGGAGCAGAACAGGTTGTGAAGCTATAACCTCAGTGTGGCTTTGCCACATAAATAAGCTCTATCTGTTTAAAAAAAAAACCAACCAACAAAACCCAACAGGCAAAAAAGACCCCAAACACCACAGCAAAAGCTAAAAAGCTTTAGCTCTGGGGCTTTATAATAGATTCTCATGGGATTTGAAGCTAATCCTGATCCTGTTGCAAAAGGTTGGTTATTGAAAAAGGCTTCAGCTTGGACAGACATGTCAATATGTCCAACTGCCTCATATGCAGGAGGTAACTGTGTTGATATCTTCAAAAGTGAATACATGTTCATCGTATCTGGAAGTGGTCTGTTGATGAGTTCTATACAATCTTTATGAGAAGGTATCATATCTTATCTGTGAAGCAGCTTCTATGCCTTTATTGCTATAAAACCAACTATGATCCCCACAGTTTGACCAACCTGCCCAAAATCTAAGCATCCTAGAATTTCCATAGCTATGTTTCTAATTTTGACAAACCATCTTTGAGCTGAGATGACTAGAAAATACAAGTTAAACATTTTAAAATGAAATCTAAGAAACCTGAGCCTTCCATGCAAGATTTCTGTGTACATGGGAACAGAGACCTGGCAGAGTTTCACAGGTTGGATCTGTAAGCCTGCAGCTTTCTGCTTATGGGAGATAAAAAGAACCATCTTTAAAGCAGACAGACTGAAGTGGCTGGATAGTGAATGAGGTGATCCTCACTTTATCTTATTTAATTTCATTACCCACAGTGTTGAAAGCTGTCTGCAATGTATGGTACTTTGTACTTCTCCTTAAATCTCAATTGCTTTTATACCATTGTTCTGAGAAGCCATTTAGAGAATTTTGTATCACTGGGATGGTATGATTCAGTCCTAGAGTCACTCCGAAGCACAAAGGCTCTATTGTCCTACCAGGTTACTAAAGTGTTGTAAAGGAGAGTTTTCTACTTGTAGTTTTCTGAATGGTTTATCATGTTTCAAACATGGCACACAAGGAGAATACTTAATAAAGTACATAATTTAGAGATGAAGCCTACTTAGCACCCTTCCCACAATGTGAACGTGCCTTTAGATAAGGCATTGTGACTATAGTCTACATTTCTTCACAGCAAATGTTGTATTTCCAGGACCATCCACCTGCTTCATAAGTGGGTACACAAACTCACTAGTGAGGAACTAGGTTTCTTTTGATATATTAGTAGTTTTATTATGGCCTAATGGTTTTCACAGGGATTTGCACTGGTTTTACAGAGGTGAGATGTTAAATTAGGGCTATATTATTGGCAGATGTGTGTCTACTGACATTTTGGTAGAAAACAAGTGAATTATTGTCACTGCAGCTAACCCAAAGGAAGTACATCTGAATGCAGAGTTATATTGATTTATTAATGTTTACCAAGTGCTTTAGCAACATCAACAGCTTTCCTTGTATCCATCCTAAAACTGTGTTTAAACATGATAGTCATAACAACAGAAGGGGAAATTCACTGAACTGTAACACACATCTTTGGAATCAGAACAACATTTTAGAGGGGCTAATAGAACTGATTTACAGTTTCTGGAGGATGTATAAGTGTCTTACTATGCCTGCATTTTAAAAGGGATGAAATTCAGCAGATATCTTCACAGGGTGAAATGGTGGTGGTGTGTGGGAGGAGACCAAGCTCTTTCCTTCTTCCCTTAGAAATCTGAACATCAGCAGGACAAAACTCCACCTCATGCTTCCTGGATGACTGGGCAGAGAGATCCCTTGAGTACCCAAGGAAGCAGCCTTATTCCCACTGTCATGTGTGGTTTTTTTACAGCCATTTACATCATATTCTGTGGACTCTTACATTTCATATTCATAATTCTCTGTGGACAGTTTTTTACTTTGTGTTACTTTATTTTTCCTTCTTTGCAGTTATCAAATGAATTAAATCTTTACTGAGATTCAGGGAAAACAATAGTGTGAGGCAAAGCTGTTTTCATTAATATAAGCAGTTTCTGTACAAAAAGGATTCAGCTCTGCTAATAGGGAGGAACTATTCTGTAATGGGGTTTCCTGTACATCTGTGCTAAAGTGGAGCACATCTCATCCTAGCAAGGGAAGTGCAACATATGAAGCTACTGGAGACAACCTGTAATCTGGAATAGAAAAAATGTCCAGATGAATGCACAAAAATCCCTTTATTGCACTGTATTTTGTGTTGAAGAGAACTATTTTATAATCCAAGCTGTCATGAGAGGCTGCCCTACCAGGGATGAGGACAATGAGAAGGCGGAGTAGTCTGTTGGTCGGTCTTTATTATGCAGTATATATAACATGCACTGGAGTTAATTTGAATAGTATCAAAAGTGCATTTTTAATTGCGTTACAGGACTTATTTTACTGGAAAACACCCCAGATGAGACATGCATAACAGTGTATAATATGCACAAGGTGGTTGGAATGCTTTTGATAAGCTTTAAGCAGTGTTTAAAAAACAGAATATTTTTAGAATCATAGAAACATTCAGGTTGGAAAAGACCCCTGGGATCTTTCCCATCAATCAATCATCAACCCTACTCTACAAGTTCTCCCCTAAACCATATCCCCCAACACTACATCTAAACAACCCTTAAACACACCCAGGGATGGTGACTCAACCACCTCCTTGGGCAGCCTATTCCAATATCTGACTACTCTTTCTGTGAAGAATTTTTTCCTAATGTCCAGTCTAAACCTGCCCTGTTGCAGCTTGAAGCCATTCCATCTTGTTCTATCAATGTCATAAAATAGTAGCATTACACCTGAGATCTACTGTGTTTTAATGACCTGTTATTGTCACATGTTCCTTCTGTCTACAGGACTATACAACATCAGTTGGTCACTCTTCAGATACTCTGATTCAAAAGATTTTTGTAAAAGTCAGTATTGAGCTATGGTGATTCACACTTGCTGAAGATCTAATCCAGGGTTCATAAAGTGCGTTGAAATGAGAAATAACAGGTGCTGCAGAAATGCCAAATATTCTATCGGTGAGATAAACAGAAGAAACCTGTTTTCAGTTTTTACCAGCAAAAAACCACAGAGGTCTGAAGTAAAGTCTTAGGCACATTATAATTTCAATCTGCAATGACTTCTGTTTTTCTGGTGTCAGTTCTGTATTTTGTTATACATAGTAAAATATCTTGCTTAATTCAACTTCATCCCTCCACCCTAGAATAACAGTAGACAAACTGGTCTCCTTGAAATTACAGTTGCTAGATTGGGCATGAATAATTTTCTAATGAATAGATTGAGGCAAAAAGGTTTTAGAAGTATTTCAGTTTAAAAGTGAGAAACTGTTTGAAATGCTATTCATACTTTCAAAATCCCTAGTCAGAAAAGCCAGCTTTATCATGTTTGGTTTTGCTGGGAGGTGGATGGTGGTGGGGGAAGCATTTCACACTGAAATCTTAAATGATGCTTCTACATGCTGTTGTGGTACAAATAATTGTGAAGAGGAAGGTGTCTCAGTTACATATGTGATAGCCCATGTCAGTCTTAAGGCCTGGCTATTCTTTCTGCTTTTGCTCCAGCAGAATATCTGGGAATTTACTTTAGTTTGGGAACCTTGGCCAGGGAGCCAAATCAGGAGTGATGTCTATTTGAGCTGGCAGACAGTGAATGACTGGTGCTGAGCATAAGTAATCCATGTTGTGAAGCTTTAAGATGCCATTAGTTTTGAAAAAGTACTTACTGTCAGTATTCCTGAAATACTAACTTTTTGAGGCATTGCGGTCTGTCCTTTTGAATATTCTTGAATAAAGCATAAGGTAATCCCTCTTGTAGGCATTATGCATGTGCATCCCACAGTGAAAAATGTGTGTCCTTGGGCCTAGTGGGACAAATTCTTCCCTTGGTTACATGAGAGAAAATGCAGAGTAAAGTCATAGCTGTTGCTGAATTCTTCAGTGCTCAGTGATGCAAATGAGGGCTGAATTCATCCCTCTGCCTGTATCTGGTATTTTGCATAGAAATGCTCACTGTGCTGAAACATACTCACATTTGCAAGACTGTGTCTGTAGTTTACATTTCCAATTTTAATTTTTGAGTCATGCGTAAGAGGCTCCAGGGAACAGTGTGTACTGTCAGCAGAAGTTATCTTTTTGATGAATCAAGCACATTGTTTGTACCCCTGCATTTGATAGACGTGTTGTAATAAGGTCCTGAACTGCTTACTGTGTCTTTATGTACCTTCCCTCTCAGCAGTTGTAACTATTGTGCTGCTTGACCTATATTAATGGTACTACAAACAACAAGCTTAACCATTAACTTGTAAGCCCTGTTTAAATGGATTTTGCCAAGAGATGAGAACTGAAGATTTAAGGAGGTGTAAAAATTAAAAAGAGGGATACCCAGTGTGAAGTTCATCAGTGCTTACTGAGCTGAGGTGGAAGGTGGGAAGGAGTTCAAATACCCAAGAATAAAACCTAACATCATATTATTATGGTCTGAACAACTGGTGCCATTCAAGGTATGGAAAAGATCTATCTTAGATGCTTTGTTCGATAGCTTGTGCATTTCGTCTGGTTACTCCAATGAGGATTGCTTTCTGTATTATCTATGTCCATACATTCCCTGTAGCAAAACTAGGCTGAGAGGGTTACAGTGAAGGGGGGCAAATATTGGCTGTTACTGCTGCCTGGGAAAAGGGAGACTGGCTGTCAGTGACTTGTGAGGAGACAGTGAAAGCTAGAAAGTGTTCAAGTGAAAGGACCCAATGTCAGACTACTGCTTTAGCTGCAGAAGGAGCAGTCAGATTTAGCTTGATTCTGTTGGGCTGCATCTCAGGAACTTAAGTTCTATCCATAGAACTTGAATTTTGACCATTTAATAGAAGCCCAAACTCTAATTTCTGATATATATGACTCCATCAGCTCAGGAATAAGCATCTGTGACTGCTGATTCATGGCAACTACCCCATGTGTGTACGAAGTGAACAGCAAACATGTGTGTGATGGTTCAATATCTGGTGTGACTTGATCCTTTGTGGAGAAGTGATTCTGTGCCTCTAAGTTTATTGATATTGGTGATTTAAAAAAATTTTTTTTTCTGGACTGAGGTCCTTAAAGGGTGGCCTGGTAAAGCTGCCTCATCTTATGTGTGTAGGCATTTAAATCTGCTACTGCTTTCATCTGGTGGTTATCTCTCTCTCTGCTGGGATTTCACCATTCTGGCTCTACAGGGCATATGTAGTTGTGCAATCAAATAGTGTGTGTCCTGCTGGGTCCTGGTGATTGACAATGCCAGAAACGTGTGCTTTAGCTAAAGTAGCAGCTGATATTCATAGGTGCAAATGTCTATGGTTCATTCTCTGCAGCTGAGCTGTTCATAATCATTGTTGCAGCTGTGAATTAAGCACTAGGTAGCCCTGGGCACACAGTCAAACCTGAGAATCTGAGTGAAAATCCCTCACACTTGTTTGAGGCTGTTGCAGAAACAGAATTGCCTATTTTGCTTTAAGTGCTGCAAAACATGCAGCTAGGAGCATGCTCTAGAGACATGGTATTTGGTAGGTCCTCATTCTAATGTAAACTGAGGTGAGTAGAACTTTATCTGTCTTGTCATTAATATAGATTTTTGGTTGAAACAGGTAAACTGAGACAAATCCTTGTCATCCCCAATCTTAAGGGTTGTTAGTTGAGTAATAAGCTTTGGGCCTTGATTTGAAGAATGCAAACAACTTGGTAAACATTTAATTAAACCACAAAAGCTTTGTAATATGAAGGGAAGCGTTGAGCAAGACTATCAACAACTTAGTGATGTTTAAGCCAAGTCAAGGAGGGAAGCCCATGATTCTGGCTGCTGGACTTCTGTAACCAGTGATTTCCTTGTCTTGCCTGGATTCCTAAGGAAAAGGGGCACAAAGTCACCCTTACAAGGAAGTGATCTCAATTAGAGTCAACAGGAAAAACAGAAACATTGAGGAAGGCTTCTTGAGAGCAAAAAAAATGCAACTGTACCAACAGAATTTTTCTTGCCTCTCGGTTTCTGTAGGTTTTCTAGGTTTCTGCACTTTTATCCCCTCTGATGCCAGTAATTCCCAAGATTTCCATTTAAGCAAGTTAAATTGGTAAAAGCCTCTGTATAGATGATTCCTAAGGATTATTTCTGCTTATGTGAATTTATCCTGAAATTCTACAGAAACAAGTTTAGCTGAGGGATATCAATTGCAAAGTTTGTCCATACATGCAGCAGCATTAATTTCTTTAATTTGGATTAGCAGGCACAGTTTTGCTTTATCCAGAGCAAAGGCAGGAGCAAGGCAGGCCCCTGTGGCTACTCTTCTCCCCTTTTCTTGTCTGTCTATCCTTTCAACTCGGAAACAGCTATGTTCAGAATGAGGTCACAGCACGGTGATTTTGTTCTGAACATTAACTTTTGTTCTAGCAGCTGTGCTGGCTGGCACCCATGCAAGGAAATTTAGCATTTCCCACTGTATTGGTACAACAGTATGATTTTTATTTTGCTCTGAGCCTAATGGGCACGTTCCGGCTTGTAATCATGAGAGGGCCTGGCAGATGAGCTTTTGAGATGCTTGTTCATAACTCTGGTGAGCAGCTCCCCACTGTTTTGTGTGTTCAAACTAGCTTGCAAGTCATTAGATTTTTCTCCGTCTGGTGACTCGGTGGGAAGGCTTGTTTACTTGGTAGTTTAAAGTGCCTGGTTTGGGTCTTCACATGTTGGGAAGGAAAGGAAAAATCTCGACTCCTTTTTGCTAGTAGTCAGGTATGTGGGAAATGAAAGAAATTTAGTCACAGAATGTGACCTGTACAAATATGAGCAAGACAGACTAAAGCAGCAGCTTTAACTTCATGTCTTTTTATAGCTTGCAGAACAGTTGTCTGCCAAGAGGTGTTTTCTGTGACCCACTGACAATACAGTGACACAACAGAGCACAATTCAGTTACTTTTTGCTCGTTTAGTCAGTCTCTCTATCTTACAGCAGCTGTCATGATAGGACAGCATCTTCTAGCATCTTGATACTTTCTGTGCTAAAAGGTTAGTGTGAGCTGTCTTCAGAGAATTTTGTTTCATATCAGAGCTATAAACCTTATCTCAGTAAATAGAATAAAGCTGGCTAATGATCACCAACTTTATGCTCTTTTCTTTCGGGGGATAGGCTCAAAAAGGTAGTAATTTCTTTCAACAATATAAAGCATCTTAGGGAAAATAGTCTTTGTTACATATCAGTAAAGATAAGTACCCTAAAAAAAGGCTACTTATTGCCTGTATTTTCATGTAGAGAGTAGAAGTATAGTGTCCATAGCTAGTTTGAGGAATAGGTCTTTCTGAGCATTTATAGCTCAAGTTCATGCTCTTAACGCAGACCTCCTATGGAAGTTAGTGGAAATCTTGCAAGTCTGAGGATTGTGTGACTTTTTTTTTTAAAGACATCTCAGAGAAGACCAACTCATTAGAACCATCAGGGAGAAATGGAAATAACTTGTGTTTTTTATGTGGCTATTCGGAAATGGAGGATTGCCAGCTGGAGGCAGCCATATGTATGTACAAGATTGCAGCTGGGAGGGCAGTCTAATTTCCTTAAAAGCGACTAGATGGTGCTTGTTTATTGCAAAATATGTGCAAGGTAAAGCTCAGGAGCAGGGAAATGTGTTGTGAAATGTCAGGGAAAGGATCATGTTTGTAAACAACTACATTTCATATATAATGTATAATATAAGCAAATAAGCAGTAGGACAAAGTGAGTGTATATATTCAGATCTTGTGAGACACCACAGAAGCCCCATGTGCATGTCAAGCACAGATAGAAAAAGGACTCTACTGGACCAGAGTGTCTCTTTTGTATCCAAAAGACAGGCATAATGTTAATTGCTCACTGACAATCAGGACTTGGTATATTTTGGCTTTTAATGACATTTGAATTGACACACAGAAGTAGGTCTCTTAGCCCAAGCTTTTCTTTTTCACTTAATTACTTTAACTCTGAACTTCTGTACTTGCTTCCCCCTTTTAGCACTTGCTCCTGCAGAGTCTATTTTTACATGAGTTTCAGCCATGCTATTCACTCCAATGATCTTATTTGGCAGTTATCCCAAAGGATGCACTAGTTTCTAAATGAAATAGTTCTGCTTCATTTGTTTGTGCTTATATCTTTTACCTTATGAACTCTGCGGTACTACACACAGGTTATCAAAAGCTGCTCTATTAAATTATGCATTAACCAGTAGCCTGTGTTTACAGTGTGTGTTTAATGGCATAATATTACAAACATTGCATGCTATAAGGACAGTGGCTGAGTAAATAGTATATAGTTACAAACTAAAAGATCTCAACCAATCAGGATTTGGAACTCTGTGTAAAATGAGAAGTTTGGCTAGAACAGCCTCAAATGTATAAAATGTAGCCTGTGCAGACTGTTTGCCCCTGTCTTTGTGGGAAAACATCTTGGACTCAGTAGGAGTTTTGCCTGTGCAAGGGTTACAGGGCTGGAGCTCAGTTGCAGCAGTATGGCACAGGTGGAGTTCTAAATTATGTATTTTTGAATGATTTGAACATTTTAATAACTGTCAATATTTGAAGAATGTGTTAGTGCTGCTCTTCACAAAGCAGTCACCTTTATCAGTATTACAAAGGAGTGTTGAAAGCAGAATGAACCTTATATGACCAAATGTTGCAAACCTCTGTGAAATAGAATTAAACTGTTCTTGGTAGCAGATTCATGAAGAGGTTCATAGGAGAAAACCCATTTATTTGCCAGCTGTATCAGGAAATAGACATGTGTGCCTGCCTCTGCTGTCCTATTTGTTTGTTTTGGTTGCACAGAACTAGCATCCAGGCATTCAAACCAATTTGTGTCCCTGTTCCATGAGCTATTAGTATGTGTGGTGAATACTAGTATTTGCTCAGAGGTTTTCATCATCTGAGGACAAGAAGGTAATAGGAAGTGTTACATTGCTTTAGTTTTCGGATGGGTCTAGGTATGAAGTGACTAAGTACTTCACCAAGCCCAAATGAGAATGACATGGGAAGCTGACTTAGCTCTTCTGATTATGGTCTGATGTGTTTATTTGGAAGACCATTACAGATGTGAGACTCAATGAGAAATTTTGCTTCAGAAAATGACTGTTTTAATAACAAATGGCACATAGGTTTGTAGCTGAGCTTTTTCTTTCTTTTAAGTAAGATTCTCAAAACTTGGTGTAAACTTTGTCACACATGTTATTTTTGTCACAGCTGGTCTACTTTGTATATTTGGTCCAAAACTCCTGGTCTTAGCCATCCACTGGGTTGCTTTCTGGCCATTCCTCTATTCCTATAAATATATATACACACCTCCCTCCCTCCCCCCCCAGTAGTAGTTAACATTGCAATACAGTATTTTGAGAGTGAAGATAAGAAATTAAATACTGTTAGTGTGGTGGATACATTGTGGACACTGGTCAATTCTACACTTGAGTACGATAGATCCTGTGTATCTCTATCTCATATATTGGCAAATTATGTTATGTTGGCAGGCTCTGATCAAGCTTCCCTTGTCCAGGGTTACTCATACAACTTTGTTCCTTGAGTTGCCAGGTTTGGTACCTGTCTTCTAGCTGTGCTCGTAGAAGGTCAGTGTAGTGTCCCATAGCGTGTAATGTGGTAAGTAGGAGCTAAGACTAATGTAGTTCTGCTTTAGTACTCATCTCCTGCCCTGCTCTAGCCATCATGAGTTTCTGACTTGGAGAACTGCAGTTGGACCAAGGTTTTGAGGACTAAGGATTTGGGTTTTACTGAAACACAAATGAGGTTTTAGTTTCTGTGACATTGCATAGGACCAGCATCCTGAGATCATTGTGTTATCCAGAGCCATCAAAAAAAAAATCTTCCTGGAGACATGTGAGGAAACTAAAAATATAGCTTTCACTGGAGCATACTCCTGAGTTTCCTCAGTGGTCTAGATACTTGGGATGTGATACAAGTGCCCATAAAGCTTACTTGTTTTCTGCCAGATATTACTTTTACTACTTCCACCCAAAAGTCTCTTCTTTACTACCACAGCCAGGCCACTTTGAAGTTACACTTTCATGACCTTCGTTTAAAGTGAGAACTCTTATTACAGAGGACATAATGGTACTTTAAAATAATGTTTTTAATATTTTATTCTTTGGGGTGTAGTCTGGATGTGTGTAATGAAATGAGCCAAATGGCTCTTCATGACAGCTGTGGTAAGTGTAGAAGTGATTTTTCTGCTTTGAAAACAGGAAAAAACCCTCTCGTGTTGCATCATTCTGGCTGGGAAGTGCTCAAAGTTATTGTGACAGGACTGTATTTTGAGCAATTGTTGGTGATTTGTTTTTTAACACACAAAGAAAGTAATAAATCTGTCACCCTGAAAAATCAGGTTGTGACCTAAAGGAAGGAGCAAATTGTGGCTTTAGGTAAAAAAGAGTGACCTGTCTATGAGGGTCATTTATCATTATAACAAAATTGCTGGTGCTTTTCTAGCTGACCAGGAAGAAAGGCTGGGGTAAGCAGAATTGAGGGATGCAAGCATCCGAATATTTTTAACTGATCAATATTTTCAGGATTTATAAGCAGCCAAAAACCTGTCAGTATGCAGAGTAGGTGCACTGGGCATCTGTTCTAAGAAAGAAAACAGGTAAGAATGGGTTCAGTTTGGGAATTAAAAATGAAATACACTTTAGACTTGGCATAAATAGCCTAATTCAAAACTGTAGTTAGTACAGATACCCTTAGCAGCCTGTATACCTTGTACAGTAGTACAGAAAATGGGTATCAAACTAAACTGCCAATAAGGTTGAAAACAATAAATAAATAAGCAACAACATAAATCTCTTCAAGTTGATGTTAGCATTACTTTCTGGTACTGCATGTGGCACAAGCAGAATTCACTTGGGTTTCATTATTTGAAAGTAATAGTCCCAAACTGTTTTTCATTAAAAAATAAACCACCAAACTTTTCTTACCCCACCATCATTTATTCTACTTTATTCTACATGTATGTAGTTTTGCATATATCTTACAAGAAAAAGTAATAACAGAACAAGTTCAGTGCCATGACTGCATCATTTCAAAGGATATGTTCAATGAGTTCTAGTCTGACTTGCGTAGAATATCAACTGAACATGTTTTGAAATGATTGAAAAGATGAGTTCTCTTTAGGTTATTATTCTTAAGTATCAAATCTCTCTCAGAATTTAAAATACTTGCAGTTAATTCTGGAAAATATTTTCCTGCTCTTCAGTCTTTCCTAGTTGTGAATTTTCACTTTAATCTATTTTTATGGAGTTCACGAAGGCATAATGAAAGGAGATGGAAGGGGAACCCAACGCAATTTCTTGTGCAGTAATTTTCATGCCAATTGCTAATTTCTGCTGATTACCTTAGTGCAGAAGTGCCTTATCAGGCCAGAACATCCAATGCTAAAAGAACAATTCTAACATGTTTAGAAAAGCATTTATGATTCAGGCTATCACCTGTCATTAGGCATTACTAGTATTATACTATATTAGGAATGCTTAGCAAAGCTATTTAAATACAATTTTCAAGAGCATTTTAATATATCAAGGCTGGTGAAGTACTGTACACTTTCAATGTGTACAATCTGTACAATCTCCTACATTAAGATTAAAGTAATGTAGAAGGTAAAATAGTAATTTTATAATATGAACTGGCTTTGCAATGCACAGTGATAATGCTCTATTCATTGTGGCTTTAAGGAAATCACTTTAGCATAATTTAAAGCATAAATATAAATTTCAGTGATTTTTTTCAGACTTGGTTACATGGTGTAAATTCTGCACCAGAAGTGCCCTGTCAGATCTTACTACTGCAAAGGACCATGCTGGATGGAAAGCATGAAGTTTCATGACCCATACTTCAAAAAGATTAGGATTTTTTTTCTTAGCAATTCTTCCACTTTGAGGAGTCAAAACAGTTACCCTGGAAAAAAGTATCCTAAACTTTTCATTAGAGAGCAACATTTTCATCTAACTCCTTCCTGAGAATGTTGAAAGTTATCTTTATCCTGACAGTATAACTTCCCTTCCCTCATCTCCTAATTTAAAAGAAAATGAAAAAATTGTCACCAATATGTCTCCAACATTTTGGTTTTAAGATTCAGTAACAAACTTTGAGTGTGTGCTTTTGCACTTGTGCTCAGGATTTTTTTTTATTGTATGTGATATATACCCATAAAATAAACTAGATTACTCTCCACGTCAGATTTGCATTCAGTGAAAAACTGAATCAACCCTTTTCATCTGAGACTCAGCCCCAGGAAAAAAAAAGCCTAGTAATAAGCTATTAAAGAAAAGTTTTTTATCTATTTTCAATTACTATATTATTTTATGTATTCTAATTTTTTGCTTTCATTAAAACCATTGTCAAGGATTAGTTCATCAATATGTCTTCCAACAGTTTTGTTAGAAATTCTAAATTTTGGATGTACAAAAACTTGTCAAAGTAAATGATGGAAAATCCTGCCCAAAATTTAACAGGCAGGAGATGCGTGAAAGCCCTTTTCTAAATCTGGTCCTTCCATTTGTATCTGATTCAGCAAGTGGCTACAGATAAGAGGCAAACATGTAGGTTAGATTTCTTGTGTAAAGGAAACAGCATAGAAATGTGTACTTTACTGTATTTTTTTATATCTTCAGGCTTAATATCACTCTAAAAAGTGTGAGTATGGCTTTTGCATGTTTGAACTAGGCCATTATGCTTTCCCCTGAGGTCTGGGACTAAGCTACCAGCAGTGAAGGGTCTAGTCCACCCACTACTCAGCAAAATTAAGGAGTAACTCTCTTCACCTCTCACATCTTACAATTTAACACAAAAAGAAGCCACCTGACACAGTAACTTAGACTGCAATGAAAATTGCTACTTCTGAAACTATGGAAGCCAGAAGCCAAAGTGAAAAAATTTTGCTCTAGAAAAAAAAATCAAGCTGTTCTGTGCAAGAACTGGAGCATCAAGACCTGTAAAAGTATTTTTGTTATTTTATTCCCTTGCCAGCAATAATTTGACTTTTTTCTTACCACTCCAGATGCCTAAAAGCAGTTGTTTTCTTCTCTCCTTTGATATAGACTTCATTATCTTTCACATTTTCATCACTTCTCAAATTTGATTGAGACTAGCTTAATTTAAAAAAAAATAAAAATTTGTAGGATGATCAAGAGGAAGACAGGAAAAAACCCCAAGGAAACAGATCTAGAACTATGGCATATAGCAATTCCTGTGCTGAAATGATAGCTTGTCTTCCTAATACCTTAATGTTTGTTTTTTAATCACTCAAAAAACTGTATGTGGCAGAATTCTGAATTACAACAGTGAAGTAATGTGCAAGTAGAAAAGAAACCTGTAAAAAAAGGCTTCTGTGTTTGCAAGGTATTTCACCATAAATATAGATGTTTTCTGTAACTTTTGGAATGGATTTGAGGAAGATTTGTCTGGAAACATCCCATGAGACCCTCTAGGCAATACTTAATATTGTTCTGTCTGTGAGGTGCAGTTCGTATTCACTTCAGTAAAGATCTATTGTACTTTTGCCTACTTCAAATGTTCCCTTAAGAATGAAGTTTACATTTTAGAAAGTGGCAAGATATTTAATTTGCCATGAGGTTATAGCAAGTTGTAGGCAGCAGCTGAAGGAGATATATCTTTACACACTGAAACTTGGAACATTTCTAATTTTTATACTCTTATAAACTTGATGCTGAAACATCTTTTCAGTTAACAGAGTATAATGCACTCTTTGGCTTGCTCATCCCTGAGAATTATAGCTGAGATTGAGGAGGCTTAAAGTACAGGATATATGAAAGGAATGAGCATGGCCAACATAGATGTATAATCCAGGGTCAAAACTCTTTGGACATCAAATTATCAAATGTGTGGATAATCCATCCTTCCCAATATATAGGTTAATACTGTTAAATGCCTATAAAATTATCAATGAGACACTTTTATCTAGATAAAACGTAAAGAGTTCTGATTTGTCAATGTTCTGTTAGTACAGAAACCACTTAATGATGTCTGCAGCAACACCCTTGTTGTTTTGCTCATACTTACTAATCAAATTCTAAATGGTGATGCGTTTTCCTTGCATCTTTTTATGCCCAGTAGGAGCCATAGATGCTGTTAATCAGTTAATTTTCACCGTATTTTTTAAGAACTTCCTGATTCAGATGTGATGTGTTATGAGGACAAAGGTGGCAGGTTTTGTCTGGCCAACTTATTTTCTTGCTGTTTTTAGAAACAAATGTGCTTGTATAGTGTACCATAGATTGGCACATAGATGAGTTTGGGGTAAGCAGCTAATCAATCATATCTGGATAATAGACATCAGTGATATTGCTTTGCAAGGTTTACCCTGTTTGATTTATACTAGGGGTTTGTTTTTTATGGGACTTCTAGAATATTTGTCACTGAATAATGTTTTTATGGCCAAGCCACAAACACAAAGCTAATATTTCTTTTAAAGCTGTTGATCAACAGTTTGATTAAATTTGTACGTATTTTGAGAGCATTCAGACTGGATGCCTTCAAGCGCAATGAACAGAAGATGCTTCTAAAACAATAGTGGTACTGGGCCTGAATTGCTATTGACCATCACGTTGTGGAGTCATTTATAACAGGGGGATGTAAAAATACAACCAAGACAAAATGGCAGCATTTAACAGGCAGCCTGTACTCCCTTTATGCTGATCTTAAAGTCTGCATAAACTTCAGCACAGTGGAGACTTGAGCCATTGTCCATTAAGCATCAAGAAATAGTCAGTTAAGACACTTCAATTAATTTTTGGCCTGCTTCATTGGTCTTGAAGTGTTTAAAATATTACTCTAACTCGGTTATAATGAAATTAAAAGATTTAGAAACTGCTGTGAAAATGAAATAAGAAATGCATACCTGCGGGTGGTATATTGAGACATGGCTATCTTTGTACAGTGATATTCTTGCTTGTAAGCAGTGTGCACTATGTTTGAGTATAATAGCACATATTGCTATGTTGATGAGCAACTGATTACTTCATCTAGTTTTGCATCCCCCAATACAGGTAAGAATGGATTAAACTGAAGTGAGTTCAGCAGAGGCCATCAAGCTCCTTGGGGGCTGGAGCAGTGATCCTGTCAAAAGAGGCAGAGGACTTGCTGAGCCTGGAGGGAAGATGGTGGGGGGGACCTAACAGCAGAAGATGGAGCCAAGCTCTCTCTGAAGTGCGTGGCAGGAAAATAAAAGCCTAATCATAAATTGAATTGGGAGGTTTAGTGTAGATAAAAAGAAAGTAAGTATGAGCAAAATGAAGCATTAGAACAGGTTTTCTGGGGAAGATGTGCTATTAGTCTTGGAGGTTTTCTGGAACTAGAAAAGCCCTCAGAAACCTGGTCTGGATTCAGTGCTAAAGTTGCTTTGATTGAGAGGCTGGACAGAGATGCTCTGAGATGTTTCAGATGAAATAATTCTGTGATTTTGCTTTCCTGACAGGATTAGACGTTGAGATTTTTTTGGAACTGTCCAGGGGATCTGGATCCTTCAGAGGACTTTTCAGATGCATGCAGAAGGGTTTGAAACCTAACTGGGTTGTCTTTCAGAGGCAAGTAGATACAGAGGACTGTGCCCTTGGGAATCTGTTCTTATCTATAGCCTCATTTATCTGAAGGACTTTAGTGTTTCTAGTAAACTCATTTAAATATACCCAGGGCAAGTACTCTGCCATCTGATGGCAGTGTGGAACATAAAGTCACTAGTGAGGCAATAGCAGTGAAAACTGTCAAAATCTGTAGAAGACTAAACTTTTTTGGGTAAGTGATCAGGGCAAAATGCATGTGGACATGAGGAAGATATGTTCAAGTTTCCGTTTAACTACTGTTTGGACTGATGAGACTTGACTACCCTGATAAAATAAACCCAAGACATTACAACTGAAGCAATGAAGGCGTCTTTGCCTGTAGTTTACAGTCAAAATGAAATGCTGTTTTAACTGTATCCTTGAGAAAACTAAAATGTAAAGCGAAGAGAACTACATGTTCCTCAGTGCTATGCAGGGGAGGCATCAAAATGAAAACAATCTTATCTGTTTGTAAACTAGTGTTTTGTCTTGAATCTGCCAGTGGACACAGTATTCTGACGCCCTTCTGTTGTCTGCTTTGGTCACTTTGGTCCTCGTACTTGTGTTTGATTTGGCTCTAAAACTTCCTAAAAGATGTTTTTATTAAAAGCCAACAAAATTCTGATATTGTGTTAGACTGATAATGTTCAGTCAAATTGATTGCAGCCTTACAGTTGCTGGTTTTACATGGCTCTGATTACAAAATATTTGCAGCAGAATATGACCGGTCACAGCAGTGGAGAGGAACAGCATCCTGATTCCCTGAAGAAGAGTCTATCAGTAATACCACATGCTTCCTTTTCAAAGGCTTTGCATTTTAACACATTAGTATTTCCTCCTGCTGTCTCAGACTGTATATCCCTGTGCTTGGGACTATGAAGTCCAAGAATTGTATTGGGATAGAGCTTTCTAAACAAGGTGGTGTTATAAAAATGCTTGTTCTGGTTTTCTATTTTCCTCTCACTTTTTTTATCCCACATGGAAGGGAGGTTATACAGAAAGTAACTAGAGGAGTGTTAGTTTGGTGTTATGTAAACAAATGCAATAATTTCTCTGAAACAAAAAATGGCAGAAAAAGAGTATCACAATATAGTGAAGAACAATGCTGGCAATCCTACCTCTATTACCTGGATCTCAGCAGCTCTGCACTTAGATGTGGCGCAGGTACAATAATCAGAAGGGTGGGCAGAGATTTGCTGTTTAGGTCATCAGTATAATGAGATGTGCCTCTTTGGGTTGGCAGCAAAACTTTAATCAGAACAGTATGGGGAACTAGAGAGGAGATCTAATAACTAGAACTACTATTACAGTTTAACTTCCCCCAAACACCCCAAACGAGGTGGCTTGTAAGAAGGAAAAAACCTCAAACACTCCCCTCCTAAAAAATCCCCCTCAAGACCCCCCCAAACACCCCACCCAACCCCAAAAAACCTTCCTAGATATGAAGACTGTTACAGAAATGCAACTACTAAAACACCAGCCTGTATTAATGTGCTACATGTCACTACAGAGGGCACATAAGTGAAATAAAATGCAGGAAAGAGCATAGATAAATCTCTAATCTGTTGCCTCATGGCAATGATTAGTAATTGATGCTTTGTAATGCATCTAGGACTCCTAAATGAGATTTTATTTTATTTTTTTTTAGTGGAGCAGCATATGGTGATCATAGATGCCCAGTGTTTTTGAAAATAATGGATAGAGCCTAGCAATGCCTAAAATCTACCAAAGGCATCACGCTTCAATATTTAATATCCTGGGACAGTTTTCATCTCAGTAGAACCCTTGTCCTGCCTGTCTTCCTGTGCCCTTCCCACAGACTTTGAACACTCTTATTCCAGAATAAGAATATCCACAGGAAGTTATATCCTAGAGCAACTATTTTAATACATTTTCAAGAGGCAAATCTCAGGTGTCTAACTTAGAGATCAGTTTTTCAAGAACAGGCATGTTTCCAGCCTTCCTTTCTAGCACATAGTACTCTTGCTGAAGGCTCAGCTTTCATTATTCAAATCACTATTTCATTTTGCATCTCTCTGGCTGTGAATGCTGCTAGTTCATGGTTTTAGTTTTCTTCAATGGAAGTCTGTAGTTTGTGGGTTATTTGGGCTGTCACACCTCATAGCATCACTGGTTTGAGAGGACACAAGCAGAAGTGTCTTGGTGACCATCTAGTGTTTTCCAGCTCTATGTTAATTTTGGACCATTTTGCAGATGACATCATTATACAGATGACCACGATGGGCTGGGGCAAACCAAAAGAACAGAACATGTATCTCAACACAAGCACCAACTGAGCTCAAGCAGGGCTCACCACTTTCAAAACTAATACCACTAGGAATTGTTAGCCTCCTAAAATACACCTTTTTACCTAGTTGTTACCATAAACCCTTTGAGTTATGCACTATTTTGTCCGCCTGCCTTTATGGGCACAATAGTGAGCCATGTAATGTCAAAGGACCTAGGAAATTGTTAAATACTCTGTACTTGGTCTGCTAAGTGTGGTTTATTGTGTTTAATCTCCCTCTCTGTTGATGTGTGTGTGCAAATAGCATCTCTAACATTCTAAAGACTTTTTTTAATAGAAAGGTTTATGAGCAGTCTGGTAAGGTGCAGCTTATGTAATAGTAGCTATTCTTCAGAAACTGTTTTTTGACAGAGATGCAAGATAATGTGCATCTGAATACAACAATGGATGCTGTGATTGTGGTCTTAAGCCATCCTAGAACTTTATATAAAAAAGGACAAGTTTCCATCACAAATTGTTTGCTATACTGCTGATCTACTTTGAAGAGAACACTTTTCAGTAGATCAGAAACAACTTTTTCATGACTAACTCATCTTAATGAGCTAGCAACTAAATCACCTACCTAGAATAATTTACAACTTAGGGCCATTACATATACCTAAGGAGCAACTGTTCTCAGGGGGAAGGACACTAAACCTGACTACTACAAAACTTCTAATGCCATTGTTGCTGGTGGGATGACACTGGTGTTAATGTGATGACATCATATTTGGATTTGTCTTATAGCCTCAAAGTGGAGTATAACTACTGCTGAATGTTCTGTTAACCTTTTCCATGGTTCTATAGGTGTTGAGTATCTCATTATTGGAGTGACAAGCAGTTGAATATCTTTAGGTTCCACAGTTTGTTGCAGAAAAGACTCAATTCATAGAATACTTACTAGGCTTCAATACGAGTTGCAGAGTTACAACCAAAATAAATGCAGAAAGCAAATGCAAAATCCTGGGTTTATACTAATAAAAAAAGAATAATGAAATATAAACAGGCATGTAAAAGTGATCTACACACTTTTTTCAATGAGCCAGAAAGCCATCTCTCTCTGACTATTGTAGAGGAAGGTAGCAATATGAACACTAATAAACAGTAATGTGAAAGGTTGGTTAATTTTTTCTAAAAGGAAACATATGCAACTCTTCTAGTGCCTGGGAAGACCACATTGTTCTTGAATGCTTGCCTACTACTCTGGGTATAGCTATAACAGGGAAAATGGACTTTATTAATATTAAAAAAAACCTACAAAACTTTCATCCATATGAAGTTTAAACTTCCATGTCAAATCATGTAAATATATCAGTTAAGCTTTTAAGTAGGGTCAAGACTCAATAATGAATAGCTGAAGACTGACTTTTAAACCTATAATGTTTTAAAAATTACTACTTACTCCAAATGAGGAGAAAATATTTGTTATAGCTGAATTAAGTTAGAAAAGTAACTTTGCTTGATTGATGTTTATTCTAAGTCAGGTGTAAAAGGAAGAAAGAGTTATCATATTGAGTCCCTGAACAACTGTGCTTTCTAGGTGATGTCACATACTGGTGCAATAGGGTGTGAAGTGTTTCAATAACTTGCTCAAGATAGTACAGTGACCCTATGACAGAACCAAAAACAAAGCTCAAGTACTGGTTCCTGATCCAGTGGCCTATTCCTGCAAACATTGCTGCTGTGGTCTCAATCAAATGTAAAGCCTTTAAGAAACATGGGAGATAGTATTTTGACAAAATATTTAAAGAAAGAAAAGTAGCATTGCCAGGCAGTGTCTCTACTATTTCCATTTATAGCCCCAGCTTCAAGTCCATTGTGGCACAAGTCTCTTTTTATGAAGGAAAGTAGTTAGCCCACTGGCTGTTTGTGGAAGTTTTGAGCCAGGGACACTCCTCTGTATCCAGAGCAATATACTGCAGAGAAGGAATGCTGATGGAGATGAAAGCCATGTATTCCCCCAGCAGACAATCTGTGATGCATGCTTTTGGACCAAAATGAATGTAATAGAATATAACAACTGAATTGACTACCCATGGTGTGGGATCTCTGAGCTCTATCATATCTGAAGAGCTTCTCTAGCCTTTAAGATAACAGATCATGCTAGAGGCAATGAAGCTTATAGTGTTACTGTTGACTAACAAAGCTAACTATGGGTAACAAACTATCAAGCAAGAGGAGAGTGTGACATTAAATTCCTCTGCACAAATATTTCCATACACATGCATGTGTATCAACACACATGACACTTGAAATGTTTTTTGTGTGTGATTTTTCTTTTCTTTTGTTTGTTTTTCTATTTTTTTAATATGAGGATCTACATTAGAGGACTTTGAGAAGGGAGAGAAAAGACTCTATAATGCTACAGTTAGAAAAATATAACTCACAGAGCATCCTAGACACTCTGCTTGTCATGGAGCAGTGTGCTATGTGGCTCTTTCATTCATACTACCTCCATGTCCAATGTCAGCTCGAAAGGCACGTCTGACAGTACACACATGTATGAAGTTAGATGCCAGCTGCACACCAAACACTTAAGATGAGGAAAAAGAAAAAAACCTCCTGACTCAGACAATGCTTTTAAAGTTACTGAGATAACAAACTGAAATTCCTAAAATGCAGGATGTCCTGCTGCGGGGGTGGGGGGGGGCATTAAGAAGGAGGTGGAAGGAAGCTGGACAATCCCAAAGAGAACCATTCACACAAACTTATTTTCAAGACCAAATGCAAAATCCAAACATGCAAGTAAATTCACACAAAAGAAATTATTGTATACTCCATACCACCTGCTATTTTAGAGGGGGGATGGCCAGTGTTGGGCAGTTTTAATAAAGGAGTTAAGTATGTTCTTAAACACTTGATAAGTTCACATCAAATTAAGGTATATGATTTATCTCCACAACCTAATAGGAAAAAAATAGTTGTTCTCATCCTGCTATATCTTGATAAAGCTTAATATAGTTAATGAATATGCAATAACTTTGGCTATACAAAGCAGTCTCTAAAGAAGCTTAAGGCCTGTTCCTACTCCCTCTTTAACTCACTCAGCAAATCTTTGGGATGTGCTTTAGCTAAAATCTCAACTTTCAAGAATTTGTTTTTGTATATTAAGCTGTTTATTTAATTGTTTCTTTTTCCTAGTTGTATAGCCATGGAATTTCAGAAAGAAAATTATTTTTTAACAAAATTTTGAGCTAAATACAAACACTAAATCAAAATGACTAATAGTATTTGTTCTGCATATGTTTGTGTATATATGACACATTTTAATATATAAAGTTCCACATTATATGCAAATGTGTCTATATAGAAGCATACTTATTTTTATATACTTATATATGTATATGAAGTGTATAAACATTACAGCCACTTAGTCTTTTTAGTGGTCTTTTGGGAGAGAACAGGTTTGGAAACAATTAAAGGATCCATCCAATAAAATTGAATTGCTACATTTAGTTGCATGGAGATTTTTGCAAGGGATAGCACAGGAGAACACATACTTGACAACAGAAAATAATGTCAGAAAAGTGCAGTTTGATGTGGAATACATGAATTAACATGCATAGAAAAATGCGGCAGAATATTTGATTTTTTGTGTGTTCTGATATGATTCTTATGTTTTAAGTATTCTTTCCCATTAAGTTTCTAATTATGTCAGAGAAATGTATAATGTAGACTTTTCCTTCTTAGATGAAGTGTAATACTGTAGAAAAATATTAAGCTAAAGAAAAGAATCCTGGAACAGTCTCACTGGCATCCATGCAATGTAGTTCTCAAATATCAAATGGATGTACATGAAAATTAACTCAGGCTCTGCCTTTGGCATCCTGTTCTGTGCTCCTCTAAGTTCCTATCCTATGATGCAATGAATTCTATTTTATTAGCAGAGCTTCACTTTTCAGTTAAAAGCAACCAAAACCTGCACTATGTACTTTATTCTGCTTGTGATGTGAGTCAGTGCTTTTCATGGAGGAACTGATGTAAATCTTCACAGACGTTCCTTACAAGAGAACAGTTAGCTAAAAAGAACTGAAAATTCAAATACTTTGAATGTAGTTAAGATTGATTTATACTAGTAAGAAAATATTTCAAACTATCCTACTGCTGGTTTCATTTTTTCCCTATTTATTCTACACACACAGAAAAGTAATATAATCTATGGGACATCAGTCATCCAACAGGCCTTGTTTGTTCTGTGAATGCTACTTTTCTTTTTAGAATTTCCATGCAACTGCACTTTAAGCAGATATTAGTGTTTAATGCATTTGCTCGTTAAGCCAAAAGTAGGAATAATTTTTCAGTTGTATTCTCTCAACATATGAAATATTCTGCCATGTTTTGAAAAAGGTAATGGACATCTGTGGCATACAGAGAGGTGTATTCTTTTAGTAGATAAATGTTTCAGGGGATTAGGACACTTGCCGTAATCAGGTTAAATGTCAGATTGCTGCCCTTTAGGGGCAAAATGAAGTATGGACACTCTTAAACTGAACTATTTATATAAGTTTAAGACATTATTAAGGATTAATTAGACCTGATACAAGAGACACCAGAGATGATGCCATAACTTGGGTTCTGCTAAGGTTCTTTTTTGCTGGTACTATGAAAGGATTTGCTAATGATCACAAAATTCCCAAGGGATTCTCATTTCAGAAACATACGAATTTAGTATGTTTATACTACAAGAATAATTACACTTGCTTGTTTCCCTGATTTGCTTTGAGATCACTGGAGATAAGAATTCTACTTTACTGAAACTGACTGCTCTTCAAAATGTGTTTACATACTGTCTCCACAAGCGTGCTATATCTTATTTTAATGCAGTCCTTTCCATAACAGCTAAGAGACTTCACATCTATTCAGGTGGGATTTTTTTTTTTTGTTCACTAAGATTCATGGCTTTTCATCACTTACATACCCCCTCTTCTATTTAGAAATGTTCTACTTGGACTGTCCTTGCACCAGCTGGAGGTAATATCTACCTAACAAGGAAGTGTAGCTTTAGGGTATCCTTTCTTTTCTGTGGCTACTTCAGTTATATTGTGATATGATTTCTAATGAGAAAGTTACCTTTATCCACTTCTCTTTAATGACTGATACAACAAAATACCTGAGCCTGCGCTGAACCTTAAAAGTCTCAAGAAGCCCTAAATACAGGGAGCCTGCACTTTAAATTCAAAACAACTGAAATAAAAACATCACGCCATTGTAATAGCTTGGCACTGTTGTTTTGGCATTACTGTAGTTTCAGTAAGTGTTTTGCTTGCATTATGGTCTTCACTCAGGTAGAAGATTAACTTTATCTGACATATTATACAGCAGGGTTTTCCATGGTCCTTCATGGAAGAGCTGGATGCTTCCACTGATGAGCAACAATACAGCCACAGGTATTGGTAGCATAGGGACTACCTGACAGTAGTGCATGATGAAAAAAGCTTGTCTGAACATGCTGTGTATCCTACATGAGCTTGGAAGGAGGAAAACCTTTTCCTTACAAGGCAAGCTAGTTATTTTTCCTGTAGGAAAAGTGTTTTGCTACAGGACCGATGAATTTCTTCTTTCCAGATCAGCTTCCTTACCTCTGTAATCAGGCCAGTGTCAGGGGACAGTGCACATGGATAGAGACATATCATTGCTTGATCAGGTATATGTTTTGCCTCCCACATTTTTCAAATGCCAGACAGACCAGCATGCTTTTCTTCACTGTTGCTGTATTTTTTAAAGTTTTTTGAGAATAACTACCTCATATAGGAGGTGTTGGCATTTATTGGACCAGTCTGGAGTAGTACTTCTCTCAGGCTGTGGCCAACACCTGCTGCTTCCAAAAGGACTGCAGGAAACTCTGGCCAATTATGGGTTTCTGTTCCTTAAGATAAAGGTTTTTCTGGAGGGCTATTAGGGATTTGCATATGCTAGTGGCTGAGAGGGTGGCTCCTATCTATCAAGCTAGAATAATCTGAAGTCTGATGGTGTGCTAGAGAAGAAAAATATATACTGGTATTACATAATTAGCATATGGCAGGAGAAGTTACTTAGAAAGTATTTTACTGCCCAAGGGCAGCTGAGCATTACTAAGAGTCATTACTGAGCTCTACCAAAGATTATTCTCAACTGAATATGAACCCTGGGAGCATCATCAGGATTATAATGATTTCCTCTAGTCATGCAATGCCTTTTTTTGGGTGGGGGTGGGTGGTTGGAGAGGAGGGGAGAAGTGGGAGGAAAGCGTAGGCTAAAACAGTGCTCAGGCTTGCTGAGTGTAGATGTTTCTTGCTTGTAGACCTGCCAGCTGGTTTCTTGTGTGTGCTCTTGTGTAGTGTTGCCTGACAAAAACACTTGCAGGTGGACAAGTCCCAGATATTTTAAACATTGAACTATTGCCAATTCTTTTCTACATTTCTTTGGACAAGTTAATAAATCTATTTATTACTCCTCTTTCAGTGCAAGAGTTTTGATATAACTTTCCTCTTTGCTAGCTTAGCTTCACATCTGGCTGGCTGCATTTGGCAGCCTAGCTGTGCAGCATGCAGGCAGGACAAAGGCATTTTATAAATTGACCAACAATGCAAAAGCAACAATAAAAATGAATGAAAGAATGAGCTCAGGGGAGAGCTTTTTCACGGAAATAGGAGCTTAAATGTGATAATACAGAAATATGCCACAGCTTGTCTACCTTTCTCTGCTGGGAGCTAGATGTCTGGGGATTGGGTTGCACGCATCTAGGCTGTACATCTGTGGGGAGCCTGGCTGCAGATTTGGTTTGGCTTACTTGGAAGGCACATGGCATTTCAGAGTATGGTAGGAGATGCAAATCCTTCTGCTTTTGCAAACGTCAGAAGATTTTTGCTGTTTCATCTGTAGTCGAGAAACCCTTTAAGTAAAGCAATTCAAGTTACAGGCTTGAGAGGAATCTAATCATCTAATGAGAGCTTGTCTGTCCCTGCTGTCAAGCAGCTCTGGGACACTTTCAAGATTTTCTTTCCTAAAATAAACCAACAAACCCATTTTACAACATTTTGTTTGCTAATGCACATGCAATGGAGAGAGAATTTTTAAAGCAAAATAAGTGTGAATTTTGGTGCTAAGTTTAATGAATACTTATTCTCATTCTGACTTCTAATTGCTCTAACTTGGTAATTTTATTTTATAATTTTCATGTGTGCTGATGTGTGTGTGTGAAAGCAGATGCTTATGCTGCCACCTGCATACAATAGTCAGCTTGTGCAACCTCAGGGATGAGCTCTGCTGGTGACAGAAGCAGCAGTACTTAAACTAGGACATATGGTGAAGCATAATCTCACATGCCTTGATATAGATAAACCTGGAACATAGATATTAAGCAACACACAAGGCATGGGCTGCTAGACAAAACTTTAGTGGGAAATCATCCCTGTTTTGGACAGCTTGTGGGCTAGACAATCAGGCCCCAAGCCTGACACAAAAGAAAGGGTGAGGTAGGAAATAGAGGTGATGCTCCCAATTTGTAATGCAGCAGAAGAGCAGCGCAGGGTTCCTGACCCGTCTAGTGCCACTTAGGGTCCTCTGCACACTCCTCACTGCTGGGTTAGATGCTGGCCTAGGCACCTTGTGCTTCATGCTCACCTGGCAGCAAGAAAGGGAAATCTGCACCAGCTGGAGCACAAGAAGCTTCCAGCAGGTCAGGAAGTTTATTAAAGCTTCAGAGTGGTGTGTATGAGAAGCAGAAGAGAGCCTGTGCCTCATGGAAGACCACTGCTAGTCCCATATGTATGATTGCTAGATAAGGAAAACCACAATCCAGGGAACGCTATAATGTAACTAGAAACTATTTGGTGTAGGACAGTACATGGCCATAAATTTCATGTGAAGGTTATAACAGTTGTCTCCTCAACAATTACACACTGTATGACTCTGAAAATGACAGTGAGCTCATCTGAGATGACTTTATAATAAAATATTAGGAAAAAAAAAAGAAAACTGGAATGAGAAAAACCAGGAAAACTATTTGTATTTCACCTTCTACTGGAGTATCAGAGAACCAGATGTGATGGTGTACCATGAACTCATATGGGGGACAATGATAGGGAAAACTGAGCATTGTACACGCAGACCAGCACTTCTTCCTATGGTCTGTGCAAAGAGGAGTAGAATAGAGCAGCAAAGTCTGGAGGCTGAGGCATTCCAGACAACCTTGGTACACAGAGACTCTTCCTTCCTAAACTGTGTGCAGAGGCATTTCAACAACGGGCATGCTCCTGCAATAGTCTCACTTTTCTGTCCTGCTTGGTGTCCCTCTTCCTTCAGGTCTCCTGTAGTGTTCAAGAGTTGTGGGTATTAGCTGCTCCAGGACCAGAACTGTCTCACAGGGAAAAAGAGTAGCTCCAGCAGTATCTGGCAGTTTCCTATTCTTTCTTAACCTCAATTATTAATGGAGATCTCATCTTCAGAATGGCTCTCTTTCTTCCTTCTGCTCTAAATTTTTCAGCAACTCAATGCATCAGAGGAAATCCTGAATCAAATTTGACTTAGGAAAATAGTGAAATCAGTCTAGAATTATTTTATTTGAATATATAAATACTTTATTTACATATCACATTTAATCACATGAGCAAAATTATTTGTGGTGTGCCAAGAGTTGGAGCTGTTACACTGGATAATATTCCCATGCAAGCTGATGACTGATTGGTGGTCTGAAGATAGCTAGTATACTGCAAAACTGGAAAATACTGCTGTTAAAAGTTGATGCAGTTTTACTGTAAATATTGTTGAGAAAATAAAAGTTGTAATCTCTCTTTAGTGGAAATTAACTAATTGGCAGTATCTTCACCGGACATTTGCCTGTTTTACCCTAAAGCCTAATTCAGTTCTGTGAGAACAGGCTCAACACAAAGATACTGTAGTAGGAAGCCACACACAATAACTTCTACTTAAGTTCTTCTATCCCTTAAACTTTTACCAGTGGGGATTTGGCCAGAACTCATACAGTGTATTTAAACTTCCTTCTTCAGTATGGCATTTTTTTTCCTTTTCCCTTTTAAACATGTGTTTGGTTTTTTTTTTCTCTCCCTCTCATACTAGCAGATGGTCTCCAGTTATGCAGGAGCTTCTATTCCCTGCGTTGCTATGCAACAAAATGCATCCTATCTGCATCCTTTCTGTGCTGTATCCCGTTTCCGTTCAACAACTCAAAATAACCAGCTTAGTGCTTCAACATGCTGCTTCCTCTTTTCTACAGAGTTGAATATCTATCAAGTATCTTCCTGGGCTTCCTATCTCTTCCTGTTACAGCCTTGAAAAAAATGTGTTTGCCCTGAATTGATTTTCCTCATCACTTCCTATTTACATCAGTCCACTTAGTGCTAAGGCAGGCAAAACATACATAAATGAGTCACGCAGCTGCTAGGCCATAAAAAAAAAATAGTGTCAGCCAATTGTGTGATGTTTGAAAGCAAGATTCTTCATTGTTGTCAGGTGTGGGGTTCCTGTTTGTCCTTTTTATCGTGGCTTTGTTTCCCTACTGATATCAGAAAGTTGAAAACAAACTTTTTATTTTCTTTTTTTTCTTTCCTACTGCACTTATGAAAAGGAAAATATTAATCTCCAGCAGAGCAAGGGAGAAGATGAGATAGAAACAGTAGTGTGATTTGTTCTGGCTGATGATGAGGCAAAGCTTTTGGCGGGGTTCATTTTGTTTTACTAGATGTTTGCTACTATGCTTGAAACTGCAAGTGCTATGAGATCCTTGTTAAGATCTGTTCATTGCTGTTAATGCTAAGTTATGCATGTAACTCTCTGCACTACTATTTAATGCTCATCAGGCTAAGTAAATTACTTTTCATCCTTATTAGGTTTTTTTTAGATGACCTTAATTCCCATTTTGATCATATGTTGGCTGTTCCCGCAGCAGGGAATGTCAGCTCTGAAGAATCTCTTGTTGCTTACCCTGCAGATAATTCAGGAGGTTAAAGGACACAGAGATTTATTTTGCCTAAGTTGAGCCGTTTGAAGTTGGGCATGTGGTCTGTCCTTGGCAGTTACACTCCCTTTAGTCAATGGAGAATGAGAGGCACCTTCAGCAAATGAATTCTAGTAATTCAGTCATTCACTAAGATAGGTGGGATGAATCACCAAGACACAGGATTTCTTTCTCTCTAGCAACTATTGAAAGAGTTTGGCTGATAGCTTGAATGAAATGCCTGATTCTTAGATTGCTGAAGTGAATCTAGATGTTAGAAGTCTGTTTCCTATAATTCCAGAATATTTCTCTATTGATTCAAAGTAATTTCCATTTGTTGGTATCCCATGCCACCATTTCCAGGTACAAATAATGCAATTATTGATTTGTAGGGGAAATGAAAAATAGCTAATAAAACTACAGATGTAAGAGTGACCTCTCAGCCAGTTTGTCTTTTCATAATTATTCTTCAGACATCATGTATATTACTAAATAGATCTTTTTGTAGCCTGGGTTCAGCCTGTGTAACATAAAATTCAGTCTTACATTTCTGGAGCAGCAGTGCACCTAAACCCCTGCTTATTTTCCAATGGAAATGCCTGTGTTCAGGTAATGACTAGGTTTAGACTAGCTGAGTTTCAGTGGCTGAATCTTTCCAGCTTGCAGTTGAAATAAAGCTTTTGATGAGAGATTAATCAAGGCAGAGGTTGATGATGCTTATCCAGAGTCCTGTTTTAAACTATGTAGAACAATTTTCTACATTGCCTGAAAGCAGAGTTTAAACCACCATTACCTTTCTGAAGGAATCCGACAGATTCTTTTATTAAATATCATTAGTTTCCTACAGATCAGGTGGACTTAGGAAATGCTTCCTGCATGGTTACTGCCTTTTTATTTGGTGTTTGTTTTTTTTTTTTCCTACAGCTATTGGCATTCTGATTTTGGCTCACTGGCATGACTGTCCTCTCCCTTGTTGCAGCAGCACTAGACTGGAGGTGCAGGGCAAGGCCAGTGCTTATGGGGCTGATGGGCTCTCTCAACTGGCCTCTTGATGTTGCTGCTGCAACATGCCTCTCGGCCCTCTCCAGGTGCCCGGCCATGCTTCCTGGCTTTAACCTCCCCTCTCATAGCCCAGGGTGGGCTTTGGCAGTGTCAGACTGGTGCAGGAAAGCACCTTTATGCACCTCATGAGGGCTGGCTCTGCATTGCCTTTCTCCTTTAGTATGGCCACCTCCTTGGCTGGGACAAGGAGCCTGAAGCAGAGCAACCAGATTAAATGCATTTCGCCTGAAGAAATGCAGCAGTTTGCAGTGTAGCATTTATGGGGCTGGGATTCCTCTGCTCTCTTCCTTGTACTACAGATTGCAATAAAACCTGGGCACTGCCAGAGCACGTCTTAGGGAGCAACTTTGCCTCAGGAAGCTCAAACCACTGCTGCCACTTCTTTTCTCTGTGGTGGTAGCCCGTGCACAGGCATGGCTCTGTCAGAGCCCAGTTCCAGGGCTTCTCCTTTTCCTCCATTGGCTGCAGTTCAGCAAGATGTGAGAATTGCTGGATTTGTCTTAAGGGCTGTGTGTGTGGAAAGGCAGCCTGGATGTTCATCTACTTTTCTCTAGCTTTAATGTCTTGGAAATTGTGCATTAAAAATATAAGCTGTGAAGAAGAGGGTAGTTATAAAGAACCTGTCAGGGATAATCCTTTAATATTTGTTGTTTTCTAATATCATAAGGCAGGAGTTAAATTCAGGAGAGGTGAATGAACTCTACCCAGTAGGAGTTTTCACAGCAAAGGAGAAGATTGGTTTTGCCCTGAGAGATGATGGAAGGATGACTCTAGACAGGTGCTGTCTCCTGACAAGACAGAATGCAAATAGGAAATTGGATTATAGCCCACAGAATTTAAGAAACAACAAACAGAACAGTGGCAACCTATACTTTATTTCTTTATTCCAATTAGTTCCCCACAGCCTAACATCTCTGATATCCCAGGATCTGTGCACATGGGTCATTTGAAAGTTTAAACCACACAGTCAATAGCTGTCAAACATGGAGCAGTGGCAGATGTGTTATGATTTGGTATTGCTTATTTTATCTGTGTGCATTGTAATGTGTACCACTCTTTAAAGTCCAGATTAAGATTTCTGGACTCAAGGCCTGCTTTAACTAACATGGGGTATGTATAAATTACAGCACAACTGATCCTTCTTGTAGATCTTGCTGTGTTGCCTGATGCATTTCCTTTCAATAAAGCAAGTGTGTGTCACCATTACCACAGAATGATAGGAAATGCTAGTTGTGGCCAAGTTTTTTTTTTTTGTAATAAAGTTTTTATTATGAAAAAGGTACTTCCTCTTAAATGAGCTTGATGCTTATTTCTTCCAAATATAGAAACGGTGTATTTAGAATAATGTACATGGAAAATATATTTTCAAGCCTGTACTGATAATTAGAAGGTACAGACAATGTGCGTGTATATATAGGATTATAACTTAGTAAACTTTTTTAAAAGGTGAACTCTGTGCTTTGTTGCTATCTGTCTTAGATATATGCAGCTTAAAGAGACCACACTAGTTCTCTTGGAACAACAGAAGTCCAGGTTTCATGGATTTTAAATTTTGCTTGAAATCATCCCTAGAAAATTCCTGATGCACTTGGTTTCTATTTGAACTTTCAAAAATTAGCAGGTACTTTTCCTGAGTAATGGTGTGGGTTTTTATTCTAATAAGAGATTTATGTTCTCTTTAAAAATCATGGAATGGGTAAGGTCTTTTCTAGCTCTACCCAACAGCAATATGGAATATTTAATTAATGAATTCTCATAATTTTTTTTACAACTAATTTTAGAAATATCACCAGGTTTATCAGAATAAATGTGAAGTGGACATTTGCAAGCAAAGGAACTATTTTGTGTTGGTGTGTTTGAAGATGAGATATTAGGAGACAGATCTCTTCTGTTATGAGGGTCTGATGTATGATGATGGAGTCAGAGGAAGAGATTAATATTTTGTATCACAAAAGCTAGACTAAAAGGTTAGGAAAGATCACTACTGGGAAGAATCGTTGTACTGTCTTTGTTTCAACAGCCAAGAATGAACAGGTACTTCAGGAAATTACCTTCAGTGGTTTTTGTTGTTGTTGTTGTTATTGTTTGTGGGTTGTTTGTTTTTTTGGTTTTTTTTAAATCAACAGGACTAATCCCTGGGAATTAGAGAGGCCAGTCAGTGGGAGGTCAGAGTGGAAAGCAGTACAAAGCTGCAACTCACCTGACAAGAGATGAAATGATGCTCATGCATTGCTCTAATAAGCAATTTGCATTAATCACTTTCTGGTAGACTCACTAGTGTGTGTCCGTAGAGGGATGTTCTTTCCCAAGCATTGATTGCCATTGTACATATGAGCTACTTTCAACATATTTTCTGATCGTTTTCAGTATGTACATAGAAAGATCTGCAAGAGGAATATTGTACAACCAGATTTTAATAACAATGTCAATTATATTGAAATGCTTCAACACTATCTTTATAATTGACACAGTAACAGAAAAGAGGCAAGCACAGTAATTAGCAAAGCAATTGATTTCAATGTTATGCAGATTTTCTGCAAAGAAAAACAAACTGTTCTGTCCACATACCATGGACCCTTTGCTTGAGAAATAAGCTTTTTCGTTTCCTTGTTGCTTTGTGTAGCCTAGTCATTAGGACACATTTAAGGAAGTCTGCTTGGGAATTCACACTAACTTTACAGTAGGACTACATGGAAAAATCAACTAACTCAGCTCCTAAGCCACTCCTGGCAGCAGTGGAGCTGTCTCCTTCATCCCATGCAGGTAACTTTCACTTCTTCAAGACTGGGAATGAAGCTGGCAGTAGGATAGCTGTGTGGGCATGGGAAGTCAAGCTAACCAGCACAGTATAAGGGGCCAGGCATGGCCACCATGGCCTTCTCAAAGCTCTAGAGCTGCTTCAGACTCTGCAGCAGTAACATGTACACAGTATGTCCTTTAGTATAGTGTCTTTACAACATCATGTAAGTTCTTAAAGAAAATTGTTGTGATATTCTGTCAGTGGTTTGATTATTTTAAGTGATTTGTCTGATTGCTGGAGAATTTTTTTTTCAAAGCAGATTCAGTAATTAAACTAAACAGTTGGAGAAGCAGTTTAGTTATATAAGTATATTACCTCTGAGCCCAAAGTGGTCCTTCTCAGTATAATATGTTTAAAAATATTTCTAATCCAAACTCTGTAGAAGGTGCTCACAAGGGACAAATAACTTAATATTGACATAGCCTTAAATATATTGAAAAGACATAAATCAGAATAATGAGATTCATAAATCTGTTAATATTAATGGGGAAACCTTTTGGGAAATGTAGTGTAAAATCAAAGAAAAAGAAGAACTTGAGATGTAAGTGATGATTCTAGTTAAATGAATAAAAAATTGGATATTTTGCTCCTTCTCAAGTCAGAAAAAGACATTATATCCTTTTGAAATTGTGCTTATGTCTTTAATATTGTCATAAACAAAGAACAGAAAAAATATTGGGGGGCTGGGGCAATCTGAAGGTATCTCTAAAAGCCTGCTAATAAAAATCCTGGAACAATTTGTTTTTCGCATCATGGAATGAGGAAAGTACCATGAAGCCTTTCTTTCAAAAATTCTCTCTAGAATCAATAGGCTAATTCTATACTGAATTTCAAGGCTATAAAACTTTATTAGCAAGAAGAATATGTATATTGTTATTCATTTGTTCACACTGCAATGGTTAAGGTTCTGTCAGCATTTCCATTAAAAACCCCTATAATTTAACAGGAAATTCCAACACACATTAAAATGCATTCAGGCTGCATTTGACAAAAGGGCTTCCTTAACCATATTCTTAAAACTAATTCTGTTTAGATGTTTTATAGCTTGAAAAAGAAGTGAACTGTCATGTCCTTAGAGGTGCATGCCATCTTATACGCAGAGCAAAGTAGTACCAATATCAGCAACAGCAAAACCAGTGTTCTTTAGCTCTCTTTCCTGACTGACCCCCTCAGCCCATCCACTTTTGCAATGAGGAAGCCCACAATGTCTGTCGTGCTTCCAGTTACTGCACCATCTTTGACTTCTCTGCATTATTTACCTTTTTTGGGCTGTTGTGTGTTTGCCTTGAAAAATCTTCCACGGAGCTTTGGGACTATTCATGGCATGGGGACAGATTCTATATGCAAAGATCCCATGTTGGCTGGAAGCATTGCAACTTCTGATGAAGACTTCCAGAGCAGCAGCACTGTCAATGTTGGATGAGGCCCTAGTTCTGTCCCAGGCCAGGCAGCTGAGGGTGATGCACAAATCCACTGAGCTTAAATTCCATAGGATTGCTGGGCTGGCACAGCCCAACTTCCCTGTTGTACAGGCTCTGGGGCTGAACTCCATCCCAAACCCTACGCTAAACTCAGCAACTGCACTGATGTGGAGATACATCAGTGTGTTTGCAGATGCTTTACAGTTCTCTCCTCAGGTAGTCTGCTCCCGTGATTAATCATGTCCTCTGCAAAAGGCAAAATTCTGTGTCTTAACAGCGTTGATCTTGCCACACCAAAAAAAGTTCTATTGCTAGTGATTTAAACAGATGCTTGTTGCATGTGTCGAAGTGTAGAATGTAACTCAAGATCACTTGGAAAGGCTTTATTAGCAAAGAAGACTTTGGCTGTTGGAACTATCACACATTCATGCCTTAAGTATATTTGTTCAGTGTAGGGGTATTATGCCTCTAGGATATTGGAAACAATCAAACTTCTGTACCTAACACTGAAAATCTATGCTCATCAGGGTGAGAAATGAGATAGTTCAAAAGCTTTTATGTTTCCTAATTATATCATTAAAATCTTCAGTAAAGGTCTCAAAAATCTGTTTCAGATTTGTAGAAAATGGGTTTTCTGAGCAATCAAATTTGAAAGTGTTTGAGAAAATTCCGATTCTCCACTTCGTTTCACCGTTATGCAGCAGACAGTTCAAGTCAGACTGTAAAATACTATTTGCCCCATTTCTTTAAAGTTTCCTCAAAGATGGTTCTCATTCATGTGTAGCTGACTACTGTATATCAACAGTATTTTCAAATCTCAGATCAATATCCTGGATGTTTTCAGAGAAATTAATTAGTCTCACTGAGGTGTTACTTTCCTAGGTTGGAAAAAACCCCCTTTGCTCCAGTTGGTATTGACTACATAGTCAACTGGATAGACACGATGTTTACCCTCCTAAGAGGTCAATTTAAGTGCTTCAGGCAATACACACTTTTCTGCTGTTTCATTTGGAAGCCTTGACCACACACAGATTTTTGGTTGAGTAAAATTGTTTCAGGCTATTTCTCCACTGCCTGTTTTTACTAAAACTTACCCTTGATTCTAATACGATTCTTAAATCAGTAATTTTCTGTTTGGGGATGCTCACTTCCCTAGCAGTAGTATATAACAAAATCTCTATTGATTTCAATGGAAGCAGATGGACTTTATTATAAAGAGGAATCTCTGTGATCAAGTAAGAGATTTTGGAAGTACTGAATGTATAACATCTTACCACGTGCATTATGAAATAATTTCTGACTACAAAACACAAACTCAGTAATGTAAATTACATACACTTTCTACAATGCTACTTAAATATTTATTATATTTTGCAACGGAGGAGTAATAAAACATTCGTTAGGGTGTCAGAAGCTGCAGTTCACATTTAAACATGAGGTATTTCTGCAGGAATATGTTGCTTCCACTCTGTAACTTAGAGATGTCCATTTTTAAAGCTATAGGAAAAGTATATTTGTAAGCTATTTATGCTTAAGCAGGGTGGTATTTGGTCAGAAATGGATGACTTCATCTGTAGACTTTGGACTAGTGCTGCAGTACTGCTCTTCTAGAGTCACCAACCTCCCATCCCCTGCTCCTGAGAAAAAAGTTTAGAAACTGGAAAATTTCATTTTGATGTTTCATAATGAAAGTTTTTCTGCTTTACTTCCTTTTTCTTACCAAATATTTTCCTAAAAACCCCACCCCAACCAAACTAAAAAACAAACAACACCCGCCCACCCCAGCAAGCTTAAGTGACCTAAAAATGAAAGGATATCTGTTGGGCTGCCTTGCGCTAACTTTTAACCATTTTGAAGTCTACAATTTGTAATGGTAGCATGTCATCAGGAAATTAAAAACAGTGGCCAAATTCTCCCTTTATTGAAAATGTCTCAGCTCAGTTGGAGTTTACTTCCCAAGAGATAACATGAACTGTAGGACCCCTAAACCATATCTTTGTTTCAGTGAATATTTCAATGTTTTGTAACTTTCAAGAGACAGTGAGACTTTCCTTTAGCTTACCGTCTCATATACGTTCTGAGTAGATGGGAGATGTGGATCAAGGGCTGCTTGAGCAGAAGAGGAATTCAAACCCACTCTGTCTTCTGTTGGAGAAGTGCCTTTACCTCTGGGGTCCTACTGGCCAGGCAGGGATTGTTGCCTTTTCAGTTTTATTATTTTAGCCCCCAGTTATTTTTCAGGCAAAACTGTTTGTGACTTTGGAAATAACTGAATAGATTCTTGCTGAAAACTGCATTTGATGAATGCACTATTTTCTGAAAAAAATCTCCAACTCTGTACAAATAATTATGGGGTTTTGTAAATTATCTCTGGAGAGTTTATTGGATCATTTTATTGCGCATAGAATAAAGTTAGAAACTCAGAAAGTGTTTTCTAGCCAGCTTCCTGCCTGTCTATTAAGAGTGGGAAGCCCTGTTGGGTTTTCCTTCCTATGACAGCCTGCCCACAACTGTTTAATCAGTTTTCCATAGCTGAAAAGTGTTGCTGGCTTTGTTTATTACTGAGAACTGCAACTCTGTGTTCTCTTCTTGGTATACTCAACATGAATCATGGTTTATAAACATCCTGTTGGTATTGATGGAATAACTGGGGATTTAATAAGACTTTGATCTTTTCAGGCAACTTACATATACTAAGGCACAATGTTGGTAGAATCTTCAAAGTGCTAAAAAAAAAATCCCAAACCAACAAAAAAACACCTCCACAGAAAAATCCTCCATGAATGTCGGATGTACATTGAAACATTATTTTATGTGCAGTGTTTCTGAAAACACTTCTTTAAAACACCCTGACATAGTCTGAAGTTCCAGAATAAAACTCCAAAATAAGTTAAAATTTTCCTGATCCAAGGAATACAACAACTGATTTGAATTTTTTTTCTATTTTACAATAATATATTCTGCAATTTCTTTTAGAGGCTATGAGAAGAGTGGGCTATTCTGAAATCCAAATATTTATTTTTCTTGTTTTTCCTCTGCCAATTGACTTTTTATATATCCTATAGACACATTGGCTGATATTGGTTATAAAGATGGTTATAGACATAAAGCTAGCATTTAGAAAAGTCCCATTTCTTCTTGAGTCTCAGGACAGCAAACATCGCTTCATGTAAAAATAGACTTTTAGCATGGCATAATTTATGATGGGAGTATTCTGAAAATAGACCATTCATTAAACAGTCAACTGTTATGAAACAGTTTCTAAAAGCATCTTTTATAAGAGACTTTTTTTGCAAACTAGATAGTCCTTTAAAGATGACCCTGTGAAGTACAATGGATGGGACAAACAGTGAGAGACAAGTTTCAGATTGCTTTTGAATAACATCTAAAGCTTCATGGTGGCCACTTTGATGTAATCCCAAAGGGAATGACCACCTGTGTTGCTTTGTACAGTGATGATTTGTTAATCAGGAAAACAAGAAATACAATATGGCCTCAAGTAAACCTTTAAATAATCTCAGATGAAATTTAGATTATTTTTTTGTATTTATGTTATTCTTTGCATAAAATAATTCTATCAAAATTAACTGCTTAATTTTGTGGTTTTGCATCCTGTCTTCCAATAAGATTTTTTTATATGTATTTTATTATTTTCCATCTATTTCCTAGATTAAACCGCATAAACCAGGTTAGATTTTTGAAAAGGACAATCAGTATTATGAATAGCTCTTTCTTACAGATTTGTAGATGTGAAGTTCACTCAGGGTTTTTTCACTTCATCAGTCATTACTGATTTTGAATTTATTTCTTAAGTAGCCACTACTATGGCACAATCTTCCTGTGTCCTTATTTTTTTTCCCCTGAGAATAAACAAATGAACAAACCATTATTATTTTACAGTCATTTAAAAAGACAAAGTGAAGTAAACTGTTTTTGTAGGGTAATAAATGTTAATGTCCATGCTCTTTCTTGTTTCCATGGATTTCAATACTAATCAATGAGGCAATGACACATATTTTTCAGTTTTCATATTGGCTGTAAATAACCATACTACAGTTGTCTGAAGTAGCAGTAAATACCCCGTTCTTTATAATTTCCTGAGCATTAAAAATGATATCAATTTCTTCAACTAGGAAGTTAATGTCAAGAGGATATATTGAAGCTTGAATTTGAGTAATGAAGTCCTGGACTGGTAAACATCCTAGTATTTAAGACACTTGCCAGCCAGTTTTTCCTTTTCAGAGAGGGATTGCACAAGGAATAATGAGAGATTATTCCAAGTGAACCTACAGAAATGTGAGAATACTGTCTTCTAGACTGAGCAATGCTATTTCTTTACATAGAGTAACAAGCAATCACTAATGTCAGGTTTAATTCAATTATGACATTTTAGCAAAATTGTCATTTTTTTTTTCTAAAACACATATCTGAAGGAAAACTCATCCCTGCTTAGGTAAAGCTATAATTAGAGAAAAAGTTGCTAAGGAGTTCTTAAACTACAGATGTTCTCAGATGGAGAGCTGAGTGACTGAGAAATGTCAGTTCAGACAGACACAGAGCTGGGTTTGAGCCTGTTACACTGGTATAAAGGAGTTTTAAGTTGTACTGGTTTGAGTGTAATGGGAAAGCATTAATGTCCTCCAGACTCGTTTTACAGATTGCTAAGCCACCACAGTGAATTTAACATTAAAATGTCTTAACAGGCCACCCTCATTCCTCAGGACCTGACATCAAGTCTGCCTTTTAGGATGTAGCCCTTTAACCAACAAGACCAAGAGCCCCATTCCATGACATGCTGAGCATCTGTTGAAAGACAAATATCCTAAAAATCCCTCCAGCTTCAGTCATCACCACAGGGAGAACCTGAGAAGCTCAGGCTGCTGCTGTTCTAGGCTGGTTAGCCTCGTATCTCCCTGTTCATGTCCAGAGCACTTTTAGCCCACATCTGGGAGCGCACACCCTGTTGTTTTTGTCAAACCAGACCTGGGATCGTAGGCTGAGCACTCAGAAACACAGGCATAGGCAAAGGTGGGAATACCTGCTGATCAAACCCTTGTGTTTTCTTAAATGAGTTGGCTAGATACAGAGTGGCAACCTGCTTGGGGTGGGGTAGAAGAATACAATGACGTTGATCTATGACATCATTATGTTACTTTAGGATATTGTGAAACTATCAGATTACTTTTAAGTATGACATCATCCTTTTCCCTCCTATTGTGTCCTTCACCTCTTGTTTTCTGGCATAATGAGATGGGGGTCTTGGTGATAACTGTTCTGTCCTCTGCCAGAGAAACCTTGTCCATGTCCCAAGCAGTGTCCTGCCTGGTCACTGAGGGAAATAGGAAGAAAAAAAAAAAACCCAAACATGCTATTGCCAGCAATGCCCAAATGCATAAACACGAAAGGAGAAGTAGAATTAAATTGTGTGGATAAACATCTTTTGCTACTTCGTGCAGGAAGTTTTATTTGTAGCATTAATTTTTCTTTCAAAGCATGCCTTTGTGCTAAAACTCTGTGTTAGGGATCTTCCTGCCATCGCCCAGATAAATGTGTTCCTACCTAAATACTACTGCAAGCTCACAAATTCCACTTAGGAATTGTTTAGTACTGTTTAGTGTTTTGATACAAGTTCTATTTTCAAGTGAAGTGTTGCCTTTTTTGCCTTGCTTACTTTAAATCTACCATTGGGATTAATTTGGTTATTTACTCTCAATAATGGAAATAAGTCAAAGGGGAAATGTTTTCCACACTGAGCAGGCACCATGTTCTTCTGGTATGAGCATTCTTTTCCTTTGTTTTTGAAGCAATCTTTTGATTTCCTAGGCTTTCCTTTCATGACATTTAGGAGAAAAGGAAACTGCTGTTGAATACGGGATGCTTGGAATTTCTGTTTTATATTATACTTTTTAAATATTTGAACTCTGCTTCAGGACGGAACAAATTAGAGCTGAAACTCCAGGCTGGGTGAGGAGTTTCAAGGTTTCTTTATTTGATTTTTAGAGGTCTATATTTACCCTAGTCGTGAAGTACCCTTTCTGCTTGCTATGAACAACCTTTTATTGGTAGTAGGTTTCCAACTAATAGTTACCTGCACAGCAGCTGCTAATCTTCTCCATTACAATGTTGGTTTTTTAAAAAAACAAAAACAAAACAACAGAAGACCACCGGCAAATAAAGCAGATTTCTTCTGCTATGTACTTTGACAGATACATGAAAACTTCCCTCATGCATTGCTTCATTTTTGTTTATTTGCTCTGTTTATATCAAAGCTCAACTTTTTGTGTTTTGATCTCAGGTCTAAAAAAAAACCCAAACCAACATGTTTTCCCTTCCTTAGTAAGAAGCAGGTGAACCATAGATCTGTCTTGTAATTTTGTTCAGTGGGGCACATGGAGTGCTGGCACTGCAAGCTGGTGCCTTCCCTGGGTCCCAGCGAGGCTTCACCCAGAAATTAGTGCTCAGTTTATATGGTTGTGATAAGGTGATGTGTAAGCTCCTTGCTATTGTATTGGGCGTATTTGCTGTATCACAGAAACTTAGAGAGATTCACTCGTTCCATAGAAGGGCAAGTGTGACAAAACTCATTTCCTAACGTATTTTATCTATGGCAGCAGTTTGATGATTCTTATATACAGCAAGCAATAAAACTAGTTAAAAGATCATTAAATAACTCCCATGAAGTTATAACAATGCAATAAAAAAATCTAACCAATACAGAGCACCTTGCATCATGTAGCCCTTTAATCGTTTTTTTCCTGGGCTGCATTCAGACCAGAGATCGTAAATCTACAAGCTATCCAATCTCCTGCACCGTATTTCCTCTTTCGCTCTGAGTTCTTGGGCCACCGTGGAGAGAGAGCCGAAATATTGCAATACTCGCTACGGTATGCCAGGCAGCTGTTCAAAGCTAGAGAAATTGCTTTGAACAAGGCAGAGAGAAGTTCTGATTTTAAACTTCTATATTAAAGCGGTAATGAACTGCATTTTTGTACAGAGCTTTGAAAATCCCCACTGTGGAATCATGCACTATCAAGGGTCATTTTAATAACATTGATTGTTAAAAGACACAGCTCCCAGTGTAAAAACAGAACTCATTAGAATTCAGGATAAAGCTGATTCCAGAGGAATGCGTAAAATTGAATATTAAGAAGATTAAGAAGAGCTGGGTACCAGTGCTATATTCCAAAGGGAAATCCATCATGTGCTTACTGTCCCAATCAGTGGTACCCAAAGGCAATGTGTACCTCTGTGAGTGTGCCCTACTGGAGAGGGAACTCTCAGAATTTGGCCAAGGGTAACTATAAATATTAAAACCTTTATTATCAATGCTTGATAGAAACATAAAAAATTTATAGTTGTGTACAAATTCTTTCTTTTGCAGTGGAGGCGCATGAGATTTTATAATGCCACTGTTAAGTCACTCTTATATTTTTTTTCTCTCAAAATCTAATTATTTCTGCCCAAATGTCTTTATTTCTTTAATAGAAGTAGCATCATCTGAAAGAAGTAAAATAGAATGAATAGCTGAAGCCCTATATACAGTTAAACAGTACATTCTGTATCAAGGTTGTGTAGATAGGCTGCTGTGGTATGTGTTGCTTCTTTTTTTTTTTTAATATAATTTCCAGTCCCCTAACCCCTCTGTGTCCTTTTGCTATTCAGTAGGTGTTTGTCAGAGACTCTCTCTTGTTTAGAAACAAGTGCATTCAGACATCTTTGGTACTTACAAAAGCAGTCTCAAATTACAGCAAGCATTAACATAACAGTAACTCGTAGGAGTCTCCCAGCATATTGAAAAACCTGTGAAGCTTTCAATGCACTCTGTAACTGTATGAGACAGAAATAAAAGGTATCTACCTAAATGTGAATTTCAACCTCCCCATAACATGCAAATGGAATTACTTTCCACATTGTTGGGAAAATTCATTAAATGGATGTAGAGTCTTAAGAGTGAGAACCACATTGTTTTGTAGTGGGAAACTATATGCGATGTGGCAATATTTATATGTTTAAAATATGGTTATCATAACTGAAATGTAGAATTAACCAATCCTGGACTATTTATAATAATGGAACAATAAATACAAGCCTCCTGCAAAATAATGTGACAAACTTAGAGGAGGATACATTCATAAACTGCACTAGTATCATTATAGAAATTGGTTTTGAAGATGTGAAGTATATAAAATATCAGGTAGGACATACCAGCTTTCCACATTTTACTATTGTTTTCTGCCTTCTCAGCTGGTGTCTTTTAAGCGAGCAAAGAGACTGTACTCATCAGGACTCTTTCCCCCCTCCTGGCATTACCTCCAGTAAGGCCCCCAAGCAGCTGTATCTTTGTGGTACTCTGCAACAAATAATCATTAATCATCTCTTCAGTGTGCCTTGTGCCCAATGCACACCTATGAAAATTATTGTTGCAGAAGCAGTTGAGAGAGATGGGGAAGCAACCCAAAAGCCAGCCATTTAAAACATGTTCCTAGGCTTCCTGTCCTCCTGTGTAATGTGTGCTACTGTGCTGCCATAGTCCCATTATAGCTAGTAGGCCTGCAGAAAAGAATATAAATACTTCTGGCTTTCAAGCAAACTAGACTGTATGGATTTCCATGTATTTCATGCAAAAATGCGCTAATCCAGCCTGGATTTAGATGTAGCAATGTGTTCATGGTGATACTGCTGTCGCACTACCAAGTTAAAATGTTCAGTTACATCACTAGGTTTATTCAATTTAGAATAACAAAAGCCATCATAATATTAAGATATTCAAAATTATATGAATATCTGAAGTTTCTTTTGTATAAATCAATCTATTTTTGAATAAAGGCTATAATACACTTCGCTGCAACCTAGGACAAAGTACTTTGTGTTGTAAAGAATTTCAGTAAATGTCCATGGACCTTCTCAGCTGTAAATGAATGTTTTTGAATAACACCAGTAATCTGAAGGTAATTAAAGTAGTTTATGCAAGGTGCAATAAACAGCCATTGTTGTGTCTACAGAACATTACTTTATGCTACCGCGAAGATGATGTCTTTTTAGCCTCCTATCTGTTTTGAAAAAAAATTCAGAGGCCACTAGTCTGAAAGAACCAAGGACAAGATAATAACTAGATACACAATTAATCCCTGTGCTTTGGAGTAGTACAAACTGTTACAACAATCATAGAGGAATCTGCACAGAGGTTAGAGCAATGTTAATATAGAGTTAATGAAATGCTTAAAAAAAAAGAAACAGTGTTAGAAAGACCTAAATTACAAGAGCAAAGAAATGAAAATACAACTTAATAAGAAACAAATGTTGCATGCTGTGTATTAACAGTGGAATGCTTGCAGAAAATATGGAAAAGTCTTTGTTTACTCAACCCTGACTCATGGGCAAAGGTTTACATAAACTGGGCTTCTTTCCTGATCACAAGTATGTGGGAAGTCCTATGGGGATGGGTAGTCAATAGGGCTTCTCAGTCACTTGAAATCAGGCGTTTGGATTCTGTCATTCGGGGTGAAAACTTGGTCATGTAATTGTCAGCAAAAAGCTCCCATTTTATCACCAGGTCCAGAATCTCACAAGTCCACCAGGCTCTGGTTCTATTGCTAGCACTGGCTTCGACAGGAGCACCACGGAGTGCTGGCAGTTGGGATCCGTCGCTGGATCGCAGTCCTTGCTCCTGTACATCAGCACGTGTTGCTGTGTGTCTCACCAACCTGTTTCTGGTGCTCCTTCACTTACTGGTAGGAAGGAGGTTTTGTCTTATGTGCAAAGGAAACAGGAGCAATAAAAATCCTCAGTAATGAACATATGCAGCAGATCCTGCTTTCCAAGACCATCTTGCCTCTTTTACCAGCATTCTCCCAGGCCTGCATCACCTCCAGAAATCCAGAGTGTCTTTGGTAGGTGAAGCGCCACGATGAATAAAGTGGAGGTTTATATAGTGGGACATCAGAGTGCGAAGGGAAAATGCACCTAGAAAGGACCACAGCAGGTGATGTAAACTCTTACTACAGTCTTTGGTAATTTAATGAAAGTCAGTCAGAACAAATAAATATCTGACTCAAAATGAAGGTGCAGCTGACCTAGTCTGAATGGGACCTAAATTGCAGCTGACCCATTGCATTGCTAAATTAACCTCCTCGAGGGAAAAGGATGAGTTACACATTTTTTGTGCTTTAAAAAAAGTTTTAATAATTCAAAGAAATGTCTAATGTTGGTAAAAGTAAATGGTAAGTACTTGATGGATTGAATCCATTCTCCTCTTTGTGCTGACATCTTACTCACTGCATACAGAGATTCTGCAGATGTACAGAAATGCTGCACAGGATGGGATGTTTCTTTATGGCATTTCCGTGTGCTTTAAATCTCTGAAGACTTTTCTATGTGTGTGTTTTATATTGAGTCATTAAGTACAAAAACAAACTTATTCACAAACCAACTTTGATCTAAGTTTCCTGTGATTTATCTCTGCCCTCTCTAGTATGCACTGAAATCCTACCTGATTGTTATTAGCTCCCCAAATATTTATATCACTCCAGATAATCAATGCTTATCACAGTCAATACAGATGTTACAAGTTCCTTCAAGAAAGGCACTGTCAGCATAATAACATTTTAATTATTACAGCATATGTTTTCAAATGAATCTTTTGTTTACAGTATCAATTAAACAGTCTAACCATATATAACTAACTGATAGATGATATTAAAAATATTGTACATGTAAATGATAGCTTTTCCCACTAAATGTATGAAGCAATAAGGCAATGTCTTGGAGGTATTAATGTTCACTTAATTAATTTAAATCATGTTGCAAGTGCTGTTTTCTGTTTTCATTCCCTTGCGTTTGCACTCTCTACAGGATGTTTTTCATTCAACTGCTGTGTAAAACAAATCTGCTTGTGGGGGTTTGGTGATATAACGTATCTGACTGGCACCAGTACATTAGTTATTCTACATATAACTGAAAACATAAATGCAATGTTTGGAGAAGTAGAGATAGCAGCATCTACTGGTTAGAAAGACGCAGACGACGTGGTTTTTGTTATCAAGCATGCTGTAAGTTCATGGAGAAGTTCAGTGGAGAACATGCTGAGCCCTTCTGTCCTTCAGCTTCCCAGCTTTATGTAGCCTCTTACTCCCTGCACCCTTTTGAAGTTCTCTAAAAAGAAGTGCAATGTTTCTTTTTTCAGAGAAATTTTTCAAAAATTTCAGAGAAAACATCTGTATTATCTACTTTGTAAGGAAAACCTGACATTAATTTATTTTCTAACAAAATCCAGTCTAGGAAATCACAAGAATATTTCTATAGGCAGTCATTCTTTGAAGAGGGGAATTACTCTTTGTCTCTTTTTAAATGTGCTTGCTGCTCAGGCAAGATATCAGGGATCCAGTTCTGAATCAGAATATTTGTTGGTCTTCTGCATAGATACAAATCATAAGATAGATACAATATAAATCAGAGTGAGCATTTTTCATGCTTTACCTAAAATTTCAACCATTTCCTGTCTACAGTAGATTTTGCTGACAAAAGGTACATTTTATAAAGGATTTTTTTTTTTGGTGAACACCTGAGAGAAATCACCCCTGGATCTAAAAAAGTCTTTAGGAAAAAAAAAAACAACAAACCACATACCTTTTTAAATGTCCTCTTTATCAGGCATATGATAGCCTGGGAGTTTGAAACACAAGCACAGAGAAGACAAGCATTAGTAGATAATAAGTATTTAGTATTTCCCAGGTACAAAGGCTATTAAACATAAAAATGGTTTAAAACCATGACAAAGACAGTTAAACCAGTGAAAAGGCTCTTACTATAAGATTTCAGGGGGCTCTGGATATTGGCCCCTTTATAAATTTTGGTACATTTATATTGACAGGAATACAAGAATTGACATATTTGCCTATTTCCGTAGTCTGACCTTCAACAGTGACCTCACTTTGAGCTGTAATACAAGTCTTATGTACCGTACATGTCTTATTTACTCACTACAGCTAATGTCCTGGAGCACTGGATTGTGTTGCCAGATATTTTTAGTTTAACCTACTACATCTATCATTAAAAAAATTAAAATAATGCTTAAAGCATATGCATGTTTATGTTCAATATTTATTTTTTTATGGATTCACTCTCACCAAATTAAAATAAAAAATATTTTTGAAGTGGATGAAAGCATTGCGTTTATTAGTGTTCCAATGCCGTGAAACTATTTTTTTTCCTCTGATGTGTACAGATATATATATACACACATATATATCTATCTGCTGAAATTCTTGGTAATTCCAACTCACAATAATTAAAATAATAAAAAATTGTCTTTAAAATTCCTGCTCCTGGAATCAATGGATTAGTTCAAAATTTCAGCTTTTGTTCAAAACACACGTTTCCTGGAACCTCAAAACTGCCTGGTGAATCTGAATCTTCCAGTCCAGATTCAAAAAGCATGTAACATTAGTAGGTTATCTGTGTAGTTAGAAGGACAGAATAAGTTGGAGAAACACTTATTTGAAAGTTTATAATCTGGCTGGATGAGTCTTCTACTGCTATTTTTTCAGGCATACAGACTGTTGTACATGTAGTGCTGTGTAACCATTGAGAGTCTCCAAAGACTCTAGTTATGTTATGTATCAAAGGCAGGTTTCTTCTGCTAGAAAATCATGTCTTACATGTCATCTTTATTGTTTATTTGAATAATAGAATAATTCAGGTTGGAAAAGACCTTTAAGATCACAGAGTTCAACCATAAATGAAGAATTTGTTTTTTTTTTTGTTAATGAGCCTTTTTTTTTTTCCCAACAGGTTTGTTTTGTTGGGCACCTGATTAGAAACGCTTTCCTAATTTTTGTATATTTTTCACTTTCCAAATTCAAAGTGATGGCTTGAGCTGACTTAGGTGTCTTAAGATCATTGACCAATATTACAAGACTATTTAAAGATGTAAACTAAAAAGTAGGCTAAGGTTAAGCTGACTTAATTCAGGATTAAATGTCAACTCTTGTTCCTGTAAACAATTGGACTTATGTAGATAACTTTTGATTCAGTGGATAAAATCTATATCCTGTTGTCATTCATTTGATTGCTTTTGTGCAACAACTTTGCTGAAGGATTCTGACAAATGTGATACTCATGCTGTGTGAATGACTGTCCTATCCACGTACCAATTCAGGGTAACACCCAGTGCAATGACTTCATATTTACTTCCCAGATGCATGAGGAGGAATAAAGCACTAGTTGTTGACCTGGAAATGTAAATACAAAAGAAAATTTGAAACACCCCCACCCCCTCCCCCCGACCATGTTGGTAATGCAAATTCCATTTTAAGATTCAGGAAACAGTCACAGGAAATATTTGTGGTTGAGCATATGTTTCCTCGGTTGATTTCTGTTTAATACATAACTTAATTGTCTCTTTTACACTACTAAAATATAGAGAAAGGGTTTTAACACAGCTAAATTCACGTTCACAGTCCTTGTTCTAAGGTGCAGAGGTATACTTGTGAGCTGTATCCTCAGTGAGCTGGCCTGTCGCATTTGTCTCCGAGGACAATAACATTAGGAGACTCAGTGCCACTGAACTTGCATGCACTAGAAAGGCAGTAGATTAAAAGTTGATCCACTGCTTTTCTTCAGCATAGATTGGTTCTCTTCAACTAAAGTTTCAGGTCACTTCTGGGGCATCATCACAGGCAAATGAGCACTGATTTTTATTAGCCTCTCTGGTAGATAAAAAGGTTTCAGTTTTAATGAATGCAAGATCAAATATTTGACAAAAAGTGAAAAGCAAAGATTGGAGGTATATATCCTAAAGTGAAAGAGGGAGGAGAATAATGAGTTTGAGAAGAATAAAACACAGATTGTTTAGTGGGAAAGAATGTTACAAAGGTCTCTGTGTGAATCTTCAGTTCCAGGAGTTTCTGCCAATTCTTTTTATTACTATTTCAAGTAACCAGGTACATATGGCATGTTTGTAAGTAAAGCAGTCAATGAAGTTAGTTACACCTCTGCATTTATTACCTTACCCCTGAGTATTATTAACTTTTACATTCCCCATAAAATATAATTTATCACTTAAATAATTTGCTTTGTGTCAGGGTTCAGTGTGCTCCAGTGCTTTCCTGCTCATTAAATGAGATATTTTTACTTAATGAGCCCAGAATGTCCTTTGCGTTTAACATTAGAATTGATTTCAAACACTCCATTTTTCTAACATATTTGTGTGTAATTTCAGAATGTAGACTTCATCCCCCAATCTTACACTGAAGAAAAAAGAGCTACAAAGAATAATGATCCATGAATTCTGGAGAGGGACACAGTAAGTACGGGTGAATAATTAAAAAAAACCCCTGTATTATCTATCTGCACTTTGCATTCTTTCATCTAGTTTGAAAGTTTGACTTACTATTTGAGCCTGATGCTGCAGATATTATGTACATAATACTCCATTAGGAAAGTGTTTTTTGAAGGGACAGCAAAATATTGATTTCCATGAAATTAACAGAATATAAAAATAATCCTGCCCTTAGATGTATGTGTGTGACAAACTGATTCACGTAACAGATAATCTTTCAAAGGTACACAGTTCACATATAAAAGATATATCCACAGGACAAATGAGTATCGCAGAACTCTAGCAATGTGTACCCAAGGGGGACCTGGTTGAACTCTTCGCAATTGCGAATAATCACTTTGCAATTAATTAATAAAATCTGAGTAGATAAACCCTCTGCTGTGCAGTAAATCATTTGCTCATAATGGTCACTGGAACAGAAAAGCAGCCCAAACCTCTGACCTACCTCAGTAATTCCAGGATAAACACTGTACCACTAGACTTTAAATGGAATTTTGCCACCAGCTAGATCTCCAGGAGTTAGTGGGTACTACATTATGGATTCACAACTGGGTGTTCAGTTGAGTCCTTTATAACAAATGTGACCATCTGCACTTCAGCTGTACACCACTGACATGCAGGGCACCAGTCTGATCAGCCAGGTGCCCATAACCCATGGTGTGAAACACTCAAAGGATAGTAAATCTGAAATTTAATCCCATAAGAAATGTCAATATTGTAATACATACCTATCTTTATTTATTTATTTATTTATTCTGAGTGAAAAGTGAAAAAATATTAACTTAGGAAATAAGCAAAAATAAAACATTGGTAAATTTAACTGAACTTAGAAGTTTCATATTCAGACAGTTTTTAGCCATCTTGAAACCTCATATGCATATTTTCCCACGGTTGCACACTCGCACCTGATTAACAGCTTGGGTCACTCCTTCTATTTGTTCCTCAGGACTGGGTTCCTCTGCTGGACTCCTTTTCCGACATGGCACGTGCAGTCATCTAACTGCTCTGAGTCAGCTGAACGCGGTGGAAGTGTGGGACGTGCCATGGCATACAGCAAGCAAAGGATCGCAAGCATGAGGGAGCCCAGGTCCCCTGACCCCCAGCTGCAGGTAGGCAGCCTGTGCCTCAGTGTAGCGCTTCCGTGCCCTTCCTCAACACATTGTCACGTTTACCGAAGGAAATCTCGAAATTCTTATTACATTGGCAGTACCACATTATTTTAAAAGAGTTTTTAAAATAATGAAATAATACTGCATGAGGCTCTGTCATGCCTTATTGGTCATGGAGAAAAATAACATTTCCTTCATTGTGGTAATAGGAGTAACAGAAAAATGTGATTATACATACAAGTGTACTAAATGCAAAATCTTTATCTTTGTCATGGAGGGAGAGAAAAAACAAACATAAAATGTAGAATCAATGGTTGATTATCATTTAGTGAAGGGTGAGCACACCCAGGTTACTTATTAACAATATCTCATAATTGAACAGGCTATTAAGTAACATGTAGCTCTGACATGGGTTGGGGAAACAATATCATCAAATGGGTAAAGTGTAAGGGAACCTGCACTCTTCTCTTGGTGCTACCATCATGTACCCACAGGAAATCAGTTTGTTTTGCTTTTCCTTACTATCCTTCATCCATTTTGTCCATTTAAGCTGCAGATAATTAAGGCTGGTACATGCAACCAACCTGAATTAAGAATGCACTTTTATTTTTTTCATATTTTTCACTGTAAAATTCAAAAGGAAGAAAACATTTTTTGTGGAAAAAATAACACTACATTTTGCTCCAAGGAAACACCAAAATATCACTTCAGATACTTACTGAGGTCCATAATTTTGTAGCATATTTATATGGACTGACAAGACCTCAAAAGATAAGAGACTTTTTTCTCTTTTGATTATGTACTAAAAATAGATGTGCCCTTCATTTCATTACAATTTTAAGGAGGGATGTGAGATATTTTAAATTTTGTTTGAATTACTTTACTAGAGGATAATTATCATTGACTGTTATAAATTCTTTGGTATTAGAGTTTGAAACATTTTTAAAAGTAAGTTATTCCAGTAAAATACCTAACTGAAATAAAAAGCCATTAAAAATGAATTATCTCCTGCACTCTAGGTAATAATTTGGTTGCTAGAGAATAAAAACCCTGAGGATGTCTCAGTGTATGCAGAAGGAAAATGTGATGACTGTACCTACTTGAGAAATTACTATGATGGATCAGTAAGACTTTTGGAAGTGGTGTTTTCTGTGTTGCTGAGTTAGTCAAGGCCGGAGCTGTGGTGGTTGTAAAACAGGAACTTTTCTCCCCTTTAGCCTGTAAAAGTCTTAGAGACAAGTACAAGGTTTATGAAAATGCAGGGATATTACAGATGGGTCACCCTATCTATTCCTATGACTGTTGTTACTAGGTGTACAGCTGATTATCATACAGGTATTAGGATATACTTTTCCTCACCAGGAAACTGCCAAGGCTGGTTTTTGGTTGCTGCTGCTGTTGTTTTAGTCAATGATGTGAGCCCAAGACTGGGGAAAAACACAGTTTGTTGTGGAAAGTCTGGGACAGACTAGGCAAAACCTATGGCAAATCACTCAGAGCCTGTGGTCACTGTCACTAACGAAAAGGGACTAACAAGTGCCCTGCAGCCTCATTGGAGAAACTTCATATGGGACATCTCAGGAAAGTGAGGAGCACAGCAACCTAAGAGAGTACCCTGATTTTTCTCTGCTATTTGAGGTCCCATGTCTGAGATCAGAAATGGTTAAAGAGGGGATTAATGTCAGATGGATATGTGTGTTGTTTAAGGGGTAGTACATTGCTCCTCTGGGCTTATATCAAAGGCTCCAGTATGTGCATTTGTAGGTAACAAATTTCTCTTAGATTTATATTTGGTTTGTAAATCAACTATTTGTAGTTAATCTATGCAGTTTCAGCAGAGGGTGAGATAAAGGTGCTTATCAGATTCCTTTTTGGGATGGCAGTAAGTAGTTTATAGCCAGTTTCAGTTAACATAAGCTTTCCATAAGGAAGATACACAACCTTTTACACATGTAGACTAAGGCCAAAGGCTCCCTTCACTATTTGAGAGCACCGACATTAAATTTTTTATTAGTACCCTTGATGAATAATGCATTTCAGTTTTGATTGTACTATTGAGAGAAACTACCACATATTTCTTAGAGATGTCCACAGATAACCAACTTTAATGCTTAAGAAAAGTTTATTTTTATTTTAAGTTAATTACTTCTTTGCTGAGTTTAAGTTGTTTACCTCCTGCTGTGTGCAACCCTTGTTGCAGCACTGGTATCCCCGTTGCTGCCAGTGTATTTTTTGCGTGCTCATGGCTGGCTTTCAAGCTATCATTTCTTTAGGTTCCAGAGCTATGTGGTATGCTTTTACAAAGGAGTTCTGGGTCTAATATTGCTACTGTCATCCACTTTGCCCATACTGTGTATACTTGCAGGTGCTCCCAAACTCTTGCAGAAAAATGTGAATTGCTGTTTTTAAATCTTCTAAACTCTAGGGATTGTCTTCAACCACACTATGTGGCACTGCGCTTGAGTTCATCTGGAGGTATTTGTGCACTGTCTTGCTTTTATAGCTCAGGTTCTTCACGCTTTTCTATTCGGGTCTTGTACTGCTTTGCCTTCTCTGTTGTATTTGGGATGCTCCATATTGGTTTCAATCTGGCTGGAGTAGATTCCCTTGCTTGCAAAATTCCGGGCTTCATGCTTAGATCTTCCATACAATTTCTGAATGTTTTATGCCCAGTCACAAACACTATCTGGCTTTCTACCAGGAAGCTAATCCTTGCCTCCATATTGTGAGATCAGTTGCAATTCAGCCTGAGATCAGTTAAAGACACCGTTGTGATTTCTCTCGCTTTTTGTACTGCTTGCTGAAACCCAAATTTCTTGGATCTTTTTGCATTGCAAATGTATTGCTTGTAAGCTAATTCAAATCTCTAACCATTGCAAGTCTTAAATGAACTTTAAAGTAGATATTTGCTGAAAGTTGCGAGTGATACAGAGCAGAATTTCTTAGCATCCTGTGTTCTTTGGAAGCTAAACTGCAGTGAGAAGTGCAAAGCAGCCTAGAAATTTGACTTGAATTTCTGAATTTTCTGAGCTGTGATCTGAAAATTGTAATTTAATTAAAGAATAAAAGACTCTAAATGAAGCTGGTTCTGATGTTCATGAATCTTAAAACTTTGCTAGTCTGCAACAATTTCCTTCTTTTACATGTAAAGTGCACAATGCCTTCATGAGGAAAATGGTCTCCACTCTCATTAGACACTGTACTGTATTAATGGCACTAATTCACTCATATATTATTCATTAAATAATATTTGTCAATGTGTTTTTTCTATTTTAGGCTCTTACTGTAAAAGAGAGCATTATCACCTCAAGCATTTGGTTGCTCGAGTGAATGCCAATACTATCCAGTCATGCTATATTCTCCTAATTATGCTGAGGATTTCTTTCCTAACAGCATTTATTTTAGGGTGTCAACAATTCTTCAGTTAAATGTAGTGTAAAGTGCACTTATTTAGCAAACTTGTCCTTCAGAAAAGGGTTTTTTTGTCTTTAAAACTCCACTAGATTGTTTTTTTTCTGTCAGTGCATGATACAGTAGAAATCTTAAATCAATAACACTTTTTATTCCTATGCAATTGATGCATAACATCCTTCTTCACACAGAGGTTTAATGTGTTGTAAATTAATTATCTGGAATGAGTACAGGGTCAATGGACCTTGGTATGACCGGGATGTAATGTTAAAGTGTTCCATTTCCTCCCAGTCCTGCTCAGCTATCTTGTCGACTCTTTTATATGTGTCAGTTATGCCATCTTCTGCACTTGTTTCCCTTAAGTGTTGTTAATGCCCCTCTAGGGCTTGATTGATAGGAAAAATTTGCTTTACCATAAATTTGTCCAACAATTTTCTTTCTTCTGAAGATGGACTATCTTTATTAACTGTACTCATATAATGTTTCTTAGTAAAGTATTCTTACAGAGCTTAAAATAGCCTTATTTTAAATCATAATGGAACTGCAAAAATTCAACATAAGCAGATGCTGATCTAATTTCTGTCTTTTAGGTGCGTAAAAATTAATCAACTGTGCTTGAAGTTTCTAGCAAAGAAATTTTCTTTACTGCATCTACACAGCAAACCACATAGATGAATAAAAGCATTGTTGCGAAAAAATGCTGAGGGAGAGATTCTCAACCATGAACAGTGCAATTAAAGCAGGTGATCACTGGGTTTAAAGTAGCCAATTTCCTTTAAAAATCAGAGAGGCCACCTCTATTACTTTTTTTGAAGCCAGTTTGGCTATTAGTTGCTAGGGTAACAAGATCCAAGATAGTGAATAAGGCCTATCTAGGTAGCACAGCATCGTGGGGTCTAAGATAAGAAAGAGATGCTGGCAGGAACATTGAGTTATAGCTTGTTTTTATTTATTTATCTTTTTGCTGCAAGAAGATGGTCAAAATAAATTTAAAAGTTGCTAATACCGCAGCATTTTAATTGTTTTCTCTGAGTAACAGATGGCACTACATTCTTTATGTAGCAAAAACTTCAGATCTCACTTAAAACAAAAAAGCTACTTAAAACTCATGGCATGTTGGTGGGATCAATTTAACATACTGTGCTGTGTCAATGTCACTTTCATAAACTTTTGCTGAAGTGCTTTTCCTACTGTATGTTGAATGATGTTGTCAGGTCTGAGTCGGGGATACAGTGGATTCAAGTCTACTTTACTTCCCTTGATGAAAAGGTCACTGCCACTTATAAATCTGTTTTACTCCCTGCACAGTTGTTAGCATCAAAGTCTGTCAGCTCTGTGGGATGTTAAAATTATACAACTGTGGTAGGAACGAGGATCACAAATTCTCAGGTGGTATGTCCCAAGAAAAAGTCTCTGATCTTTGTGTAAAAGTTCTGTAGAAAGTTTTTAATTCAGGATTTTCAGCTCACTTTGGCTTGATTGCAGAAATAAACAATATTTCTGTTTCATGTCTTCCATCTGGTGGGCCTTCCCTAATGACAGCTCATCACAGGGCCACTTACTATGTATGTAGCCCATGGTTGCAAGTGAAACAATTCTCTCTGCTTTATTTTCTTAAGGCTGTAAGGGCTCCAATTAGAGCACAATTAAAACCTGGCCTGTGTTGTGTTATGTGATTATGTTTTGACAAATCTTCACAACAGATCAGCTTCACAAGGCCTCACAATTATTCATAAATTATTTGGAAAATACAAGTAATAAACAAGAACTGAAACAACTGACCACGTTGAGGTGGGGAACAAATGCCAAAATGAACCTTTCAACCAATGCAAGTAATGCAAATGCTAAAAACCATCCAACAGATAAGCTCTTTTTTCCATTACTCATAACTTCATCTAAAATGTTTTGTGCATATGCAGAGACAGTTTTTTATTCAGCAGTTTTCCCATATAAGTTGTCATACTTTACTAGTGATCTGCAGCAAATGCAACAAGCGCAAAACCAGCTGGAATGCCAATGGCAGATGTGTCCTGCTGAGTTTGATTGATTACGACATAAAGAGTTTTTGAAGTTTTATGCTCTGGCTGTACAGGAGATGGACACAAAGTTCTTTGCATGTGAAGTATGGCCAGAGCTTTTAGGTGGTCAATTGCTTGCTTAATCCAAAGGCCTCCGCTAAGACAGAGTCAAGTTTTTCATTCTGTGAAGTATTTCCATATGACCTTGCAACTAAATTGATTTTTGATCTGAGTGGAGTAGTTTGCTGCTGAGAAGACAGAACGGGACCCGAAGGGGGCAAACACTGAATCTTTTTGGCTTGACTTTCAGTCAAGGTAACTCACTGGGGTCTTGAAGGTGATGCAAGTAAACATCTGCCAAGTGAATCTTTGTGTCAAGGCAGCCATTGTGGGGTGAACTGGGGTAGGCAGATGTGGGTGCACGTATATCAGCGTGCCAAGTAACCATCAGCGTGAGAGGGGAGAGAACACACTGAGATCCTAGTTTCATTTAACCTTATATTTTGATATGAAAATGCTCTTTGTGTGCCCAGGGATCTGACCTAGAAGCTGTCTCAGGCATTCATATGAAAGCAGAATTTTTAATATGAAGTTTTTCTTGCTGTCCGTGAATGGTTTGAATGACAGATGAGCAAATTAAAGAAAAAAAAAAAGGAAAACCTGAAGTTTTAATTGCTCTCAGGAAAAATTCACTGCCATCTCTCTTAATCACTACCTTGCTTTTATAGATATCTTTCAAAATGTCATCCAATTTGCCTTTAAGATCACAAACACTTCCGCTTAATTCTCCTTCCCTGCCTCCTGAGAGGATTACAATATAAGAATTCCGCTTTTCCCTTTCTTATCAGATTCTTATTTGTACTGTTTGAAATTGCTAAAATCCAAATTGTAGATATTTGTACTTACATAATTAGAAAACTGAATAGATGCCTGTCATATCAGTAGTCGTGTTTGCTGAAGATTCACAATGTTAGACAGAGGGCATGTCTGAGGAATGTAAACAAACATCCACCTTATCAGGACTTTTACCACTGAGAAACAGAAAATAATTTTTTTTTCCCCTACCCTTTGCCCTTTATTGTCCCTCCAATTCTGTAGCCTTTGCTCAATCTTTTTTCTTTCTATTTTTCAGCTTTTCTAGGCACAGCTAAACGGAGAACAATTAAGAATCGTTACAGTGATTCAGCTAAGAGGGAAGAGCAGTTCCACATTCTCAGGTCTGTATAAACCCATACGATGGTTATCTACTAGAGAGCTATTTTTTTACTCTGAAATAAAATCAAGGCATATGTACATGCTGATGTATCTGTATATATATTTGGGACTTTTTAATCCTTTATAAAGCCAGATTTCCATAAAACAAATGTTATCCGTCTTTCAGCACAAAATTAGATGTCTATTTTTGATAATAGATAATTCCCAAATAATCAGATTTAATTTTGACCAATCATCTACATATGTGTCTAGGTAAAAAGGAAATAGAGCCTAGCACAAAGACTCTGCCAGTATTTAGAGAACTTTGGAAAAGTTATTTATTGATCAAGCTTACTGACTTTGAATATTTGAGATGATTTACAGACAACAAAATATTTTGGGCATTCTGAGGGACTTAAAACCTTCCTAGAAAAAAGAGTTGCTGAGGTATACAAATAACCAGTAAAAATGACTTTACCTTTCCCTTAACAAATTAACATGAAATACTGAATTTAAAGTTATTCTAAAGCAGTGTGGTCCTTGTGATAAATGAGAGAATACTTAAGTACTCCTTGTTCTTGGAGGCTTATTTAGCCATTACTATCTTCATAATGATAACCTGAAATTGCCTTGTTAAACTAGCCACCTTGCAGTAGTCTTCATGTTTGCTTTTGCTCCTTCTTTGCCTGAACACCTGCACAGCAGTATCTCACAGGTACTGTGATTTGTGTTGCTTATACTTAGCCTTTGCCTTTCTTCCAATTCTCTGTCATATCCTTACTGCCTCCTTTCATGACAGGTATAATTCCACCCCTTTGGACTTCCTAACTGTCTTTCTTCTACATGTCAGCCTACAGAGCTCTGGCTATTGTCTCAGAGTCTGAGATTATTATTATGCATCCCCTCCTTTTGTTGTATTTTTAATAAAGCTTTCAGCATTGTTTTTTAAATGCACTGAAACACCTTTTCACGTTCATCAGTTTCCCAGCTCTGCTCTCTGCCTGCACAGTCTGTGTTGTCCAAGTCACAGCCTTTTCTCTTGTCTTGTAATTTCAAGAAGGCACTGGCTCCTTTTTAATTTCTGTCCTTGAATCTTGTCTGGAAATTTTCCTTTTTCTCTTGGCTTACAAGGTCAATACTTTGGGATATTCTGTCAGATGGACCACCAAATGCTAGCACTCTATTTTGTAGATACTGTGACATGCTGGTGGGCCCCAGAGCAGCACTACTAAGAAGTGCTGCAGGTCCCAGCTGTGTGCAGATGAAGGACGTCTCTTGCTTTGGACTATAAGTGATTCCTCTGTTATCCTGGGGAAAGACTTAACTTTTTGCTTGCTTACTATGGTATAGCCTTCAGAATGAATTTTTTCTTGGCAGAGTTGAACCATTCCTAATTTCTCCTCAGCTAATATTTACTTTTGTTTTGAGAACAAAGCCATTTGATATACATGAGGTGAACCAGACTAAGTATGAAGTTCATTGGCATGTCCACCCTGTGAACCTACTTACCAGCCCTAGCACATGAGTTCCTATAAAGATTTCTTGTGTGAAATCTTACTGTGACCACCCCCAAAAAATGTTATTTGCATGTCCAAGACTAAAGAACTTGATGGAGACATGAAAACTTTGTAGTAAAGGTTTGAAATATATCATATGAAGCATCAATATGTTGATGCTAGGCTAGATGGCTGTATTTTGAGTTTTTTGGAAAGAAACGGATGTGTGAGATTTGCATCATGTTACCAGTGGTTACGGAGAACTAAATGGAGCGGGCAATGTTTTATGAAAAAACTTCGGTTAAAAAATGTGGCTCCAGCAGAGGCCGAAACTGAAGCCCCTGCTCAGCTGAGATGGGAGGCTGGGTTTGGGAAGGAGTGGGTAAATACCCATGCCAAATCCTCAGCTGCTCTAATTCATAATGTAAGTTCCTTCCTCATAAATGATCATTCCCAAACAGAGGCCCTCAGTGACGGTAGTAATTCAGGCTGGGAGAAAAAAGAGGGATGCTGATCAAACTATACTAAAAAGGTGAAAATTTATAAATGTTCTCACTTTGTGATAAACTTTCTGTTCTGAAAAATGAAGTTTATGCTGACACTTAAATTTGCAGAAGCATAAAGACTTTAAAAAAAGTTGCAAAATCCTGTAACAGTTTAAGTAGAGTCATTAAATTGAAGGAAAAAACAATTAAGACGAGCTAGTGTATGCACAAGTGCTAAATATTTGAAACATTCTAAGCCATCGCCACATGACAGCAAACCTGTCCCTGAGGTCAAGTTGTTCACTGGTAATTTCAATGTGAGGAATCTCTGGGCTAGTGAACCTGCTGGGGAAAAACTGGTGTCCCTTCATTCCTAAACCAGAATATACCGCGTTTGTATACATGCTCATTCAAAAAATCTGCAACAAACCAAGCTAAACCATCTTTGCTACTAAGATACAGAGCAGAATACTTTTCTAATCTGCTTCTTTTGGAATCCTATTTCTAATAACTTCAACCAATCTTTCTATTGTTTCAACTGCAAGCTTTGTAAATGGCCCCACATGTGCGTGGCATTCTGCATTATTTATACCTAACATTTTGATGTATCATTTTTAATGCAAAATATCAGTGACACACATGGGTTCCTTTATGTAGTTGAACCAAAAAAGAAGAGAACAAAACCCTATATCATTTCCATACTCTCATCCTCCACCTACGGTTATAATCTAGGCTTCTCCTATTGTTGGTTAATGTATGAATAACAGCAGCATGCATTTCAACCTGTGATCAAATTTTACTGCAGGAATAAAGCAAGGTCAAAATAATATCTAATGTTTAGACAACGTACTGGTAGTCTCCCCATTAGTGGACTATTCTTAAATAATAGTAACAAATTAGCATTAAAAGCTGTCCACAACAAGATGTACTAAAATCATACTGGATGCTCAGTGACATGTGCAAAGAAAAGAAAATGTAATACACTGCTTTCTAGTGCTTCCAACCTCAGCTGCTCTACTGTCAGTTATGTCACTACAGCTTTTCAGAGATGGAAACAGCATGACTCGAGAAAATAACAAAACAAGAAAAAGAGAAGAAAAAATAAAATAATAAACTCTGGATGCAAGAAGAGAGGGAGTTGCAAGAGGAGAACGCTTTGCTCCAGCACTGAGTTGGAAGGGGCTGCCCTCTTTCGCACAATGGGAGCCAGCCTCCCTGCTGTGTTCTCTGAAGTGGCTCATTGCAGAGCAGTAATATTATATCTTAATAAGCATAACACTGTGAACTGAGGCATATTTTTAAGTCGGACACATGGGAGGGAAACATATCAGAGCAGAGCTGTGTTATTTTTAATGGAGCATGTGTTTGTCTTGTAAGTGTGTCAGAAGAAGAGGAACAGGTCTCAGGTTTCTTCTCACCATGTTTAATGTAGGATGGGCACTCCAACTGCCTCTCTAAGTGACATCAGTGGTCTTTGATATTGCAAATGACACAGGACAGTTTGGGACTGTATTTGCACCTCATTCTTTTCTACTATTTGTGTACATTGATGATCATTTGAAGCTATCCTTCAGAAGAAGCTCTTTAAAAACCAAAAAGACTAAGACAGTTTTCATTAGAAAACAAGATTATAAAGAGAGTCTCTGTCCTCTTCCCAGGTTTACATGAGTATATGGTACAGATTATGGGAGATGTGCTCTGCAGGAAAACATATTTCCTTCTACATTTAACCAGAAAACAGATCTTACAGGGTGGAATTAAAAGCTGCCATACATACTGTACTGCAGCCCATGCCACTCACCTCTCATTCGTAACATCAAAACCAATCTTAGAGTAAAAATGTTTGCAGTGAAATTTCAAATGACATTTTAAATTTCAATTAGTATCAATAATAGGTTTTTTAATAAGTCTTGGGTCAAGATGTATCATAAAACTATTTTCCACAGTGCAGAGAAAGTATATTCTTATTTTGTGTTTGTGATATGACTGGATCTAGTCTTACATCCAGCAGCCAGCTGAGGCTGCTTGTCTATTATAGTCTCTTCCACCATTCCTGACAAATGAACAAATAACTAGATGCCCTGTGAAACATTTTAAATAGAACTGTCTCCTGGAAAGGCTGTTACTGACAGAGACAGGTTCGATCCAGATCAAGGGAACCTGCTCTGGGATAGAGAAGATCAATACTGGTCACTGGCTTTTTTATTGCTGTTTTGTGTTTTTTTTTTTTTTAACTAAGCAGAGGTAAGGATTATGATGAATAAAGTAAAGCAGAAAACAAGCAATCTATGAACTGAAGTGCATCCTTCTTATTAAACCTTATTGTGCTCTTAAAGCAGTAGCAGAAGCTGTTGCTATGAACTCTATAATGCAAGAGGCTTTCAAAAAAGCATTTAAAGCTATATATTAGCTAGAAACCACTTTGTCCACAAATTCTGAAAGAGCTGAAAGTAGCTTTTGAAAAGGAACCAATATATTCCATGGCAGAGTAAATTAGCTGCTATTTTTTACTTTTGAAGTGTTTGATCAGAAACCAGTGCTGAGCACGAGTGTCTTAAATTAATTCTATTTAGAGTGCTTCTCTGTTGGTTACAGCATGAATCCTCTACCTGGATCCTATCGCACTAACTGCCCCCCTTTCTTGGTGTGTTCTTTGGCACGTGCACGGGAATGATGCGTTTCCAACACCAGCTGGAGGCACTAAGGTCACGTTTGTATGTTGGGAATAATGCACGGGTTTGTGTGAGCTGGACAGATCTAAGCTATGATTGCTTTTACACTATTTAAATAGCATCCTCTACTCTGATTTCGCTTAACAATGAAAATGCCGATTAAGAGGAAGGAATAGTCTCAGAGACCAAATCTTCCCAGTGATGAAACATTATAAAACAGAATCCGACAGGTCTTGGGAACAATGCTAGCATTATAGCAACAATATTCTCTGTAGCCTTTGGCTAAGTCCAGGAATCCAGCCTACAATATAATCAATCCTCTACAATCCACAAGCATTAAATTCATCATTAAAATGTTGTTCTCCCCTTCCCAAACCTTCCATGTAACAAGCATCTCGGTAAGATGAAAGGGATTTGTTACTGAGAACAGCCTTAAGGAAAGCAAAAAGAGCAAATCAGGAAAACATATTCATATTTATCTGGAAATGGGTAGTATTCATAAAACATTTAGCAAGTTCAAGGTCAACTTGTTCTCCTCCTGTATACTATTCATAACAGGCATTTGACAACTCAGTGACAGTCAATCTAGCAGCTGAACTGAATATATCAGGTCATTCAGTTTAAATAAAAGCTAAATCTCCATTGTGGAATAAGTACAACAAAACCAAGATCAGTAAAAGGCTTTCCTGTTTCTGAAATTTCAGTTGAAATCAACAAATACTAATTTCAGTAAAAGGCAGCTACTCGAGCAGATGTATGCATAAATGGCAGGAGATTATGGTCCTTCACACCACAGTGGCTGTTGTCTTATTTAAGTGAAACTTTGTAATTCCGACCATTCCACAGATACATTTTTTTTTCAGCATACCATGTCTGAGAAATGACCCAAAGCCAATAAGATATTCAAATTTTGCAGTTACAGTTACTCTGAACTTATCTTGTCTTTTCATTCCCTACACAAGACCACTCTGGAGTTTATTCCCAGTATTGACTGCTTCTCAATATGCTCTGTCATTCAGTAAAAGGTATCCCCTAGTGGCTCTTGTCCTACTGAAAAGTGAGGAGATTACATTCATTGGATTGAAATAATGAGATTTTCATCTGGATTCAAAGCTGGTGGAAACAGCAGCTTGGAGAGCCACAGAGGTATGTTTTGGATATCTCAGGAATACTCTATTTTGTATCCATGTAAATGCTGCAGTTGAGTCCATTTGTAATTCCAATATTTTCTTTCTCATGGTAGTTACTGTCACCATTAATCTTAAAGAAGTCGTTCTCTGTCCATGTATGTACCAAACAATATGGATATACATGGCATGTATGCAGCTTTTATTAAAAAATCCTCCTAAATAAAAAAATAATCTTAGAACAGTGTATGTTGGAAACAGATGGTCCTAAACAAACAGCTCATACCTTTCCTCCACCACTTCCAAATTGCACAGATATTTCTAATACAGTGAAAGTGCATCATATCACCATTGGCTACTCTGTTTCAATGAGATATAAAGTGAAAAACAACTAACAATTGTTTCATGGGTGTGTTCAACTATAAAATGAGAGGAGTATCAAGTTCACAGTATAGTTTGTTCCTGTTTGGAAACCGCTGCCTGGTTTTGTTTTTAAAGCTGCCACAGTTTTTCAACAGGATTCTTACTCTAAGAGCTCCATATCTTTCATCAGCTAGCACCCACTGAATGATTACTGTAGATGTTGGTGTCAAATTCTTCTGCAGATGTCCAGCTGGACTCTCTACAGGGATTTAGCTGAAAGGGCTTGCTGGAGGAATGATGTTACTAGCAGTTCCACTTCCTCCCACTCTGCATCTTTCAAATATCAGCTATAAATATTTTGAACATGTTTATTATTTAAAATTTTAAATCTCTTCCCCGATTTTGTAAGGTATTTTAGAAGTGGCTTTCTGCCCACAGTTATAATGTATGTCTGCAGTCCAGGAAGACAGCTGACAAGCACAGTGTATCTTGCTCTATATTTGGAAACATCTGCTGTTTCATTTCCATGATGCACAGTGACGTGCTATTCTAAGAGGAAGAACGAGTCTGGCATAGGAGACACTAGTTTCGGGTTATATATTATCACACTCAAGCTGGGATTCCTCCAGTCTAACTCTTCTTAATCACCTTCTGGCGGTACCTCTGCTTTGAGTAAAGGATGCTGAAAGAGTTGCTTAATGGTCCTCTGGCTGTCAGACTACTTGCTAAGGAAATAACTCCCCCTCCTAGAGGGACAGCCTTTTCAGGTATCAGCAATTGGCTTCCTGCACATGATTTTGCAATTCCCAAAAGAGAAGTGTATAGACAATGTAAGTGTGACATGGAGGCAAAACAACTAAAGTGACTTGGGAGGGGCTTTGGTTTGAGGAATCTCTAGAATCAAGGTGAGGTGCTAAGGATCTAAGAGAAGATTTGCTTTACTGCATGTTCTACAGCACAGTAGCACTAAAACCCCAGCAACCCATTGTGTTATTAAACATATAAAAGCCCAGATGCATCTTCAGAGGTGCCCCTTGATGAGCCAAGAAAATTTGTCAAAATTCTGTTCAGGACAGCAGCAGAGGAAATTTTAATAGTCTGTAAAATAATTTAAGTAGTAAACAGTTGTGTGAAATAATATTAGCAATGCTTCCTGCAGGGATAAGGCAAATTGCGATCTTTGGTGCTAGGAATAGTTTTGACTCTTATCTTCAACTGACCAAAAAAAAGTTCTTTTGATAGGTCTTTCTATGGTGATCAGCTGTTGATCACTGCTGGATCCAGGACACTGAGCTAGCTACCCCTATGGTCTGGCGTCTATGGAATTTTGTTTCCGTGAAAAGGCAGGAGTTAAAACTTGCATGGGTTCAGAATCAGACAATGATTTTTGTTCTTCTCAATACTGATTATCACTGAAAAATTGAAATTAGAGATAGAAGAGAGCTGGGAGGATTAGGAGACCTGAGACAGAAGATTTGTGAAGTGCTGTTAGTATGGTCCTGTTTGAGGTTTGGATGTCTTCTGAGCATGTCTGTCTTCAATCACACTGCTTGGTGTACTGATAGAAATTTTGGACAATGTTGAAAAATTGTTATTTTGAGAAGGATTCACACAAAATTGTATTTAAAATTCCCTCATGCATTCATTACTTAGGAGCTTTGCTATATATACATTACTTTTAGAGCAAGGTAGTTCTGTCAGCCAGGAATTCTTAGTTTTAAAAGGCTGGGGCATGAAGAGCTACTTATTTCAACAGAGAGGACAGCCTTCTTTTTTTCCTCTTGAATTTAAACATTGGTAAAGTCTTTCTTCAGCAAAACTAAGGAGGGGTACATTTTGATCTGTCAGATTCAACTTCGTTTGTCGAATTTTTGATCAAAAATCAAACTATCCCATCAGCTGAGCTGAAAGCAATACAGTATAGTTTAATATAGCAACAATATTTTGTCCTAAATGTTATGTCAAGGCTGTTTATCAATAATTCAGCTCTTATATGAAATATTCTTGCAAATAAGATATTGTACTTTGAGGACAAATGATCTGCGCAGATATATTTTCAAAGAGTATCAGTCTTACTCTTTATGCTGGTGAAGAGTGAAAGAAACCTGAGGGTGAAAAATAGAAGAATACAAGGTTTTGAAAAATATGTGGGCTTGGGAGGAAAAATGATGAACATTTGGAACAATTGCACTTCTAGCATGGAATGTGTCTAAATAATTGGATGCTTTTTTCTAATGTTTTAAAAAAACCTTCAACAGATAACAAGTGCCAAAAGAAACTTTAATTGTAAGTAATACCCCTAAGTATGCAAGAAATGTAAAATAAGTGTAACTTGTAATGATGAAATGGGCTGTTCCAAGGCAATGCTCTCCAAAACTAAGAGCTAGAAATGAAAAAAAATTAAAAGACTTATTACTTAAATCTCATTTCGGATATACAAAAGAATCAATACCTTGAAAAAAATCTTTGCATCTGCCCTGAGGTGATGAAAAAAGCTTTTATTGCGAGGTGACTATGTAAAATGCCTGCATTTCCTAGAGGAGTATTTCATGATCTTTTTTCTTTACAGGTTGTTTCATGTTTGCTTACGTTATTCAGAAACATTTTATGTCTTTACCTTCTAAATCGATTGAAGCTGTAGTGTTCAGCTATCCATAAAGGCAGAAGTGACTACTTATACCAGTGGTTTCTAAAAGGTATTTTTGGTTTTGGAGTGATAAAAGCTATGTCCCAACACTTGCACCATTGCCATCCCACACTTCAATAAAATATGATTTAAGCAACTAGAAATCATGAGATTGGTTTCAAAGCCGTGAGTTTGAAGTTAAATGAGTACATTTGGCACGTCTAATCTTCCAGGCCTTGTGGTTTTAGAAGTCACTTCCTAATTTTCCCTACAGTCATGAATAAAAGTGTTTCTTAAAATGAGCACTGGAAGATTTTACAGAGCCCTGTGACTCCAGAAGTTGATACTTAAGTATGCCATAAGAAATGCAGATGCTACAGTAGCTAGTGGTAAGTGTGTTGTTTGCTAACCCACATTTTAAATGCCATTCTGAAGGAGCAGGTTCAAAGCAGCTACATTTTTTCTGCCAAGGCTGGTTTTGTTTCTTACAGAGATTAGCTGTGTAAGAATAAAACCTTTCCCCAGGCCTTTTT
>VZZY01014238.1:118761-132283 GCA_013400335.1 Eurystomus gularis | reverse complement strand
TTTTTTTTTTTTTTTTTTTCCGCCTGATCCCTGCCAGGTTATGGCAGTTAAATTTCTTTTTCACATCTGTACAAAGAACAGTGATGTTGAAACCTCCTGAAGAAGTTACCAAAGAATCATTCTGATGGGATTCTGCTGCAGGTCTTTCCACAGCTGGCTTGTGACTCTCACCACTACTCATAATACGTCTTTTTATGCACACTCACTTCTTTCTCTAGAGATCATTGATACTATTACCAATACCTAACTTTATATTGTTCTAGGCACCTAGTCAATTCTGCTGGCCTTGGCAATTATGATGAAGAATTTCATGTGAGCAAGAGTCAAAAGGGAGTATCACCTGAAAATTTCTGAAAAGGGAGGACTATGGGACTGCCTTACAAGTGAGAGATACTGCTCAGTCTCCAAGGGCCCCATCAAACCTTCCTGAGGAACAAGATTTGGGTGAATCCAAGCAGTTCTCTTGCTTCCTCCCATCCAGAGTACCCTGTGTCTCCCATGTGTCTTGCAGCTGGTACAGAGCCGTAACATGTGAACTACATATGGTTGCCTTTCTGCAAGTGACGCATATACAAAATATAGGTGATTTCCTCAGGGAATTGCACACTGTAGTACTTGAGTGTACTCCAAGCAGGTAATACAATCTTAAGATTAGAACAGGTCTATGACATCTATTGGAATATCAACTTTGAATTGGTAGTTAGTAAAGCCTGTAAAAACTTGATATTGATGTGATGCTAGTCTGAACTATGAAAGCAATATTAACCCAGTTGGCTTACCAGCCCCAGAGCAAATAATCCCAACACAGGATTGTTTCTCCAAAGGGGAATAATTACTGTATCAGTGAAAATATGGGGGCCCAATGTACCATTGTATATGAGATGAGACCCTCCTCCTCCTTCTTATTCCAAATAAGAATGGTATATTTTCAGATTTATGATGTCGCTCCTTTCCTTGTCTTGCCCCATCACTTTACTCTTTCCCTCTCCTACCCTTTCAGGGTGGCAGACAATATAACTTCATAAGATATATTGGTGTGGGTATGATGCTGAGATGGGATTTTTGTTTCTGAATTCTTTTGGCAAGGAAAGCTGAGCGAACTCACATAGATGGATGGGTGAAGTGAAGTAGAATATTACTGAATAATCTTCAACCTTGAATGAGGAAAATGAGATACAGGGTGCCTAATGTTTCATTGACATCCGTGAAAAGAGACACAAAAACATCCAAACCTCTCTCTGAGGAAGAAAGGTAAGGGGACCACATGCCAGCCCGTGGCTTCAATGAGAAGGGTGGCCCTGGCAGCCAGCGGGACAACAGGGATGCCACGCATATCTCCTTGTGTGGCTACAGGGGACAGGCTGTGCCTGGTGCATGAAGGAGAAGCAAAACATGTTTGGCGAGTTCTCAGTGCAATGATTTTCTCTTATTTCTGCGCAGCAGGTAATACTGACTTAAAACAAAAGTTTTGCGTAAAACGGATAAAATATAACTCCGTGTTTCTTAATTTCTGTAGTAATTTCATGATTATGTTTCTAAAAGAAAGGACGTATTTTTATTTTCATAATTAACAGGAAATACATGTTATACATTAAATGTGACACAAGAGATATGAATTATGCAGTAAACTGTGTGTGCTGAACAGCACAAAGCCCAAGACACATTCAGCAGACTTTCTGTGAAGATCCGTAATGAGTTTCAAGTACATCGTTTCCTGATGGAGGGTAAGAAAACATCCATCAATGCTAATTTTTCGCACAGTTTTTAGCTTTTTATGAATACTTTACAGCTTACAAAAAAAGATGAAATTCTGAAGTGCAACTTGAAGAAACTCTCTTGGTAATTACAGAGTATTCCTAGCCCAAACTAATGAGATCTGAACCTTAAACATGGGCATGGTTCAAAGTTGACAGCCCCTGACTCTAATTTATTTCAAAAGGTTAAATCGATTCCCCAAATCTGAACATGGATATTTTGTTTTCTAGTTGAACTCTAAACCGAGGCTGTCACTGTGCTTTCAAAAAGGCAGAACGTACGTGTTAAGCGCATCCCTGATTCCGTAGTAGTGTTGCACAGGATTAGGTATTAAATAGTCTGAAAAAGCAAACTCAAATGAGATTGGGGCGTCTCTATACCAAGCTTGAGGGCTCTGTGAAGTAATGCTGACTTTGTAGCAGAGCACATGATCATATGCAATGGTTTACTCTTTTAAGCTTCTGTCAGGCTGTTGCAACAAAGACATCCTGACATTTTAGGAGTGAAAAAACCAGATTTTAGATACTGGCAAGCAGGCAGTGTCAAGTTTTCTAGTCACGGAGTTGCCCATTTTATATTTAGATCTATTTGCTTGATTCCAGACTTCAAAGAGCCCAAACCCAACACCTGTGAATATTTTTTCAGCTACTGTGTGTTGCCTGTTTAGTGAGGATATATTAAATATATCCCATGTTTATATAATAAGCCTAAAAGACTGAACAGCAACAAACAAAATAACTTCAGAAACGTGAATAAATTGAAGATGTGCTTACAGAATTTAGAGCCATCTGAATTCTGCAAGACAATCCTTACTCTTTATTTGTGCTTCAGTTTCAAAACAGAGCTTGTTTTAATCACACTTGTGTTTTTGCTAGTATTTACAGCCATTCGTGGTTTTTGTTCACAAAAGTGGTTTAAGGACAGACTGTGCCTTCTGTGAGTCCAGGCATGACCAAAAATACTGCAGAGGCACCATAAATCATTCTCTTTGAAATACTTCAGCTATTCAGTCAAGGCACAGAGACAATTCCTTGGGATTGGATGACCAAGTTATGAAAAGTAAATAATCACTCTGGATTACTCTGGATTTCTACAAAGGAATAATGTTTAAAAACTTTTTTACCCCATCTATTCAGTGATCGCTGTGGATATTTAGAGAAAACAGGATAGGTTCTCTTATGCTTTAATTAAGGCAGACAAAAATAAGTTGTTGAGCTCTGTTCCAAAATATTTTGTGAAACAATAGGAAATAGGGATATAATTCTACATATTATTGACTTATCTTGGATGCAAACAAAACTTTTGTAGTCTGATACTCTGCTCATTTCCCTGTTCAGTAGTTAGCATGTCAAGTGTTCATAATAGATCTTAAATTGTGCTAGAAAGCTCAAGAGTATATCAACATTTGCAGTATAAAACTGTCTTCTCTTTGATCTTTCAAGCCTTCCATCACTCTAGGTGGTCCTAACTAATAAGGAACTGTGATCCTCTTCTCTACTTGATTCCAGTAGCCATGCAACAGACCACATGCAATTAGTGCTTGCTGTTATTGTTTTAGTCAAATATCAACACTTATCTACAGATTCATGATCCTGTCAGTGAACAAGTTCCTTTTAATTACATATTTATAAATCATGTTACTATATGTATGGAAACCAAAATTTCTCTTTTCAGGATTTAAACACTGTACATCTTTTTCTTTGGGATTTTTTTCTCCTCAAGGCAAAAGCATGTGCAATTTTTTAAACTTATGTAATATATGTTACTGAGCCGGAGGACTGCTCTGAAGTTTCATACAAACCATGTACTATGAAAAATAGAAATCTTTGATCTTCTCCAGGTTTCTATATAAAGTTCTTTGTATAAGAATCTGGTTTACAAGTCTGACATGTCTGTGCAATGCACATACGGTCAGCATTAAATCCCCTATCTCTGCTTCAGCAGCCCCCATCTGCCTTGTTTTGGATGCTGGGCACTAACAGCCCCACTCACTTTGTTGGACTGAGAGCTCCAAAAAACACTCAGGCAGAAAAGGAACTGCCATCCTCAGAACTGAATACCAGCTTAGGGTAACACTCTTTTCTCAGGCAGCTATTCTGAAATGAGTTTAATATGATTTTTGAGTCTTTGAACAAAGATGATTGCACACAGGACACCAGTTAAGGTGGCCTGTCCCTGTGGATAACAGTCACATTGGGCAGATACCCAGGTGTGGACCAGAAGGTATCTATGTTTTGTTTAGAAGTTAATGTCTAATGATGAATAAAGTAGGGATGATGATAAAATTCATTAGTGTGATGACAGTACTTCTGAAAGGTGTTTCAAGCAACTTCAACCAGACAGGTCCTCCACAAATGTCTTTCCTGTTTTTTAAAAAAGACCTGCTGAATTCAAGATTATTGAGAATGAAGAAGTTGCCAAGGGGAAACTGAGGAATGACCTACAGGTACATACATGATCTCTGTAGAAACCTTAGGTCTCCTCTTGCTTTGATTATAGGTTGATTTTATTTGCTGGCCTCATAATCTTGGAAAATGTGTATTTGTGATTGAATAATGGTGAGGTATATAAATTCAAGAAAAACATTTTGATACATAAGCAATTCATATCTTAGAGGTTTACAGTAGTAATGCCCTCTCCCCAAACCTTGTGTAGGCAGCAATTTCTGTCATGATCTCCCCACTACATACATGATTTGCAACGGCGAGGTACAGGATAGTCATTGGTTCCTGCTGTAGTGTCTACGGCACCTAAGGTCGATCTTAACCTTACTCCCAGCTCAGTTACTTGATTAGGATACTTGATTAGGCTGGATTATTTCATAGTAGGTCTTTCTGGTGCTCTGAACATCTTATGCAGAGTGCCAGCAATCTGAAGCACTGAGCACTAATTTTCAGCAGTAGTCAGCTGAAAACAAAAATTTAAAAATTTAACCTTCATGGTTTCATTGCCATACAGTCCCGTAGCTTCATATACTCCTTAGAGTTTGGGTTAAAAACCCCTGGTAGTTATATGCTAGTGGAACATACAGATTGGAAACTTTGATTTTCTTCCATTTAAATATATACGTGTAGATCTTAAATAACTGTGAAAGAAATAAACTTAAAAGAGGGGAGATATCTGCCCTAAGAGATGAATGATACAATGGATTTGCTCTGAACTGCCTGGGATCATTTAAAACCAATGAATTAAAAATCAGATAGTCAGTGAGGGCTATAATTTACACTACAGAGGTGATGATAAAGCCTTTTGTGTTCGTATTTACAAAGAAAGCATTAAACTACAGTGATTTTTGATTTTTTTCTTCCCACCAGGGAGAAATGTGAAACTCAATTTTACCCCTGATTGGTAAGGTGCTAATTTGTCTGACAAGTTGTTGGAATCTCAGCATGTTTGAGGTATCCTTGATGTATCAACACCTTCATGCTGAATGAAGGATGCCTTTAATGTGTAAATGTTTAGTACATATCCTATATCTCATTAGCCAAGAACAATACAAACCACACACAGGCAAGAAGGGTCAGAAACAAGCTCCAGTCAAAGAGAAAAATCTTTTATGTTCTAATTAAATGAGCAAACATTTGGAATACATCTAATCTGCAAATAGTTTATCAAATAATACACTTGAAATTCTCAGCCTAAGTTGTGTCCTAAACGCCTAATGAATCTAATATCAAAATGGTGCATCCTGAGTTAGAGTGCCATGTTGTAATGCTGATGTCTTCTTACTGCACGCAGTATCACAAAATATTAATAGTAGAAGAAAAGCAGTGAATAAAACTGCAAAGGTATACTTTTCCAAACTACTTCTGTTGTTTGTCTAAACCTTAGTAAGTGATATGTAACTTTAGAAATCTAGCTTCATTGACTCTTTTGTGAAAAAGAAAACATTTATAGGGAAAACGAAACCATTTTCTAGGGAAATACCATCTCTATTTGAATGGAAGGTAGAATCTCCAGTTTCCTTTAATTCTGTAAGTATAGCAACAATATAAAGAAGCCAAATCTGTGAAAAACAGATACTTTAAAGAAGAACCGGTAGAAATGTAAGCAACTACATTTAGCTGTGGTTTGCATGGAGAGCAGAAGGCTGCTGATGAGGTGGAGAGAGCTCTTTGCTAGATACCTTCTAATGGGACTTTACTGTTTGTGAGACAAGAAAAGTGATGGCTCTGAATGAGGAACTGAAGGATGTGGTCACACACTCTCAACTGCTTATCACTGCTATTTTCCTCATTTTGGCTGGGATTATGTTGCTTCTTTTTGAAAAAAATTTCCAGGCAGAGATGAGTGCCAGGTTCAAGTACAACAGGACACAAAACTGTAATTTTTGCTTATTTGCATTTCTGGTTATTACCTTTAGTGTTCTCCAGGCTGTATACTTTTGATGCTGTGGTTTTGATAAATACAGTAAGAGGAACAAAGGACAAACAAAACTTGAAATTTAAATATTGCAAAACACCCCCTAGATTTTGCTACCATACTTACAAAGACCAGGAGGCACAGCTGAGTAGCACAGGCTGCTGAGCAAGGCTGGATCTTCAGTGGACCCCAAGTCCATGCTGTGGAAAGGGACAGGAAGAGACTGATCTCCTGCAATTCATGGTCTCAAGAGGGTGCAAAATTTGCCTCATTTCTGAGTTACTGCACAAGGGTATTAAGAACAGGGCTGTGGACGTGTTTATATACCAAAAAGTTCTTACCACAAAGCTATAGCTTATCTGACTGACATATTTTGCTCAAAAGACCTAAATAGTCTATAATAGACCCATTTAAATAGTCTATATAGAACCATTTACTAATACAATTATATTGACTGTTATACTGAGCAGTACAGAGTGTGAGTTCATTGCAGTAGGTGAGCATGTCTAGGAAACAAGTGGTCTTATTTGTCTTGCCCAGATTGCATTAAATATATTTATGAAAGGAGGCTTAGAAAACCAAAATCTTGAAAAGAAAAGCAAATATTTTCTCAAAGGTGTCTTAAATATTTCCAGCTTAGAGAATTTAAGAGAAAAATCTGCTTTGGACAATCTTGATCACCAGTATCTCAAGAGAGGAAACATATTGTCAATACTGTGACTGAGTGTTGGAAAAATGGATCTTGTTTGTAGTGCTGGTGAGATGCATAAAGGTTATCTGCAGCTATTTGCTTGTTATGCAACTTTCAAAACCTATTATTTAAATAAATCCACATGATGAGTTCATGAAATTTTACAAAATCCTTCTTCCAGCCAGACATATTATTTTTGCATCTTTATTCAAAATGTTTAGAACAGCTCCCTCTGTCCTGCACCAGAGCCAGAGCCAAGTGGTGGGCACTCAGGGGCATTTAGGTCTGGGAGATTCAGATGGAGTCTGTCAGAAGTGGCCTTGGTTTGCCTCCAGAGCACTCAGGCTCTCTGCTCTAGCTTTTCCTCATTGCCTTTCCAGTCCCCACTGCCCTTCAGCATCAAACAGTGCTGGGAAGCTGCTCAGCAAGCCCCTGCCCTCACCTGGGCACTGCCATCTGCTGACACTGTTTTCCTCTCCTGGAGCAGCCTGAACAGGGCTGGTGCGCTTCTTATCAACCCTGTTACCCATTCCACCCTGGCTCTGGTTTAGATGGTGCCTCTTGCTTTGTCTAGACCAAGGCATAAGGTGGGCATGGGCCCATGGGGAGAAACATGGAGCTTCTGCTCTATTCGGAGCACCTGCAGGGGGTCATCTGTCTCACCCAGCCCTTGCTTTGGTCTTTGCCAGCACTCCCTTCTCTGAAGGCCACGTGGAAACACTGATGTGCTGTGAACTTCTGGATGGATGTGTTCTGATGATGCATAGAAAAGATGAGAGAACATATTTTCATTACTATTTATCCACATTACATGAAATCCGCGTAATGTAGTTAGTCGGTTCAGTTGCAATAGTGCCCTCATCCTGTGCATCGGTTCATCCCATTTTTCTTGTTTTCTTTTCCAGAGGTTGATCCCTTTGAACCACTGAAACCTGATGACTTGCAATCAATAGTCTGTAAAACAATAAGGTCAGCAGTGCGAAGATTCAGATTTTCTGCCTCTAAATGCGGAGTCCTGTTCTGGACCACTAAGGTAAGAGTGACCTAAGATGACTGCCTGATAGAAGGAACAGTGGGAGAAAAGGGATTAAAAATACCTGGAAACGTGTTGAGCTGTTAAAACAATACCTGTCCGCTTCACTTAGGTAGCTGGGGGGAAATATGGCTGCGTGAACTTACAATAGAGGTGACTGACAAATGTAATTTTCTTGTTAAATATTAAATCACTGATGGACCCTGTGACTGGAATTCTAAGCCCCATACACTACACTGCAACCTTGCAAAATCATGAAGAACATTTACAAGCCCAGTCATAAGATCAGCCCTTCCAATGGCGGTGAAACAGGAGTGTAGGGGTTTGGTTTGTTTGGGGTTTTTTTTGTTCATGTGTGTGCTTTTGAAAATGCCGGTAAGATAATATTTATTTGTACCGGGCAAATAGAAATGTGCAGGACTTGCATGAATGGCAGAAGTGACAGGGGTGACGTGCTTTGATATGAAATGCAAGTTTGGACCCTGTTCCTAAGAGGAGCTAAATCCAGGCTTCTCAGCTGGATCTCAGAATAAAGCTGGCACAGGAGCTATGACCAATTGGAATGACTTCTATCCAGCTGAACACAATATGTGGAGTGAACAGAAACTGGCGTCACACTTACCCCACAGTCCAACCTGCCCACCTCCGAGTGGATTGATGCTGGCTGATACACACATTTCAGTTTGGCTCCCCTGAATACAACAGGATCTCACAGTGGCTCAATTGCATCCGAGTTTCTGTTGCACTCATGAAAAACAAACACAAGCATCAGGCAGCCAATCAGTGAAATGATGCAAAGGGAGAGATTTTCCTCAGACTTTGAGAAACTGGCAGAAGTATGATCCTGAGGAGAGCTGAGGTATTCTGACATTCAGAAATGATACAGTTATGTTATGTTTATATGGACAGCATAAGTCTGCTATTCTCCACCTAAATGACAGAGATTATATCTGCAACATGTAATTAAAAAAAAAAAATAAATTTGCCTAATATGTGAGTGGGGCTGGGATAACAGAACCAGATGGATGGAGTAGCAGCGAGTGCGCTGGGGTCAGCAGGCGAGTGGCAGAGCTGTGTGAGGATGGTTACGTGGGGACAGCTCGTCGCACTGCTTCAGCTCGCGGGTTAGCAGGCAGCTGCTCATAGTCAAGAACTTGCACAGAGCACTTGGCCCTTAGAAAAAAGAAAAGAAAGAAAGTGCTGTGTTTGACCAGAAGACTGAAGGTTCTTTTGTGGTCTGAGGCTATAACCTCCTGAGAGTTTGTCCAAGAAATGATTGCTAAAGTGATTACAGGAGCGTTGTACCAAGTATTCCAAGTTCACAAGATAAACCCCAAGTGAACTGGGCACAGCAGCCGGGTGACCTGTTTCTGTGCCTGGCTGGTGGATGAAAACTCTCTGGACTAGTTAGCTGGGTAAATGCTCATGATCATGAAATTGCTGTAGGCTTTACACCAGTTCACTGTGTTGGTCACAAATTCATGTTCCTACTAAGACAATGTACTAAGTACTTTTAAATATTTCCCTTATATTAGTGTCTGGAGCTCCAGTCAGAAAAGCTGCAAGAATTAGCCTGTCCTAACAAGGTTCAATTTCTGCCTGAAATTAAATTAGCTGGCAAAAGTTCAGAGAAAACCTGCTGTGATGAGATTTTCCTGTTGAGGGTGACAAAAACAGATCATAGGAAGAAGCGTGACAAATAAGCAAAGAAGGAAAGAAAAAGCTAGGAAGAGAGAGCAGGTATGAGAACATATTTTTCACAGACCTTTTGACTTTCTTGATATATTCATTCACTTTGTTTCATGTCATAAGCAACAATCTTAACAGGCACAAAATTCTGTCTCTGACCTAATACAATAGGGACAAGTATTTACATATTTAACTAAAGTTTAGGTACCTGTACTGAAATCAGTGGGAGTTAGAGGAACTTAAATATACTCACAGATCTTGCAATTGTTTTCTTCGAACACAATTTTTCAAATCCACAGATAAAGTTCTGGTTTTGTTAGGGTAATGATCATGGACCATTTGGACTAATGGTCCAAATAATCAACCAACAATGATCAACCAAACTCCTAATGAATAAAAGTGAAGATTCATCTCAGATCTGAATCCAGCCCTCAGTTGCCTACAGATTTATTGCTATGCATATTGAAAAGATTTGCAGAGGTGCATGTGCAGAATTGTGAAATCAGACCTAAATCCTTGGAATTGCTCATTGTCTATAAGTACATGCAAAGCAGAGCGCTGCTGTTTCCCTCTTGCTCATTTTTGTTTTGGGGATTCCAGTAGGCAATACTAAATGCAAACCCCTCAATGCTGATCCCTCCTACATTCCCATTTGCAGCTGCACATTCTGTGAAAGCAGATCACGGAGCACAGTGTGATCTGCAAACCTATATTATAGATGAGCAACCATATGTGTTCAGCTTTGTAAAGGATATCGTCGATAGTTCATGAAAAAGCCATATTTTGAAATGAAAATATAAAGAGGTAGGAAAAGATAAATTAGCACCTTTGCTTCTGTTAAACACTTTGCCCCAAATGCCCAAATGTCAACACCTAAAGAAAACCAGAAAAATTTTTGTCCCTATCTCTCATTAAGGATGTTTGCCTGCATAATGTTGGGATCAGCTGTAGTAAAGACAAAAATCACCCTTGTCTATATTCCATTCCTGTGCTGCTGGGAAGTCTTGGCAAAGCCTCTCCTTGTTTCTGGGCAAGTTACATCAAAGCTTCCATGGTGCAAGTTCAGGTAGGCAAGTGTTTGCAATGCTGAAACGCTGCCGATGAGAGCTGGATGGGCTTTTGGCCTGACCCAACTGCTTCCCCTGCCAGGTTCCTGGCAGCCTCTTGGGATGCATTGGGATGTCTGCGTGGCGCTGGGCTCATCGTACTGCCGGGACTCGGAGCAACACTGCGGAAGCCATGGGTCCGTTCCTGGGTATGCCTCCTCTGCTGCTTGCTCTTCCCAGACAGCAGACACTGGGATACAAAATTGCTCTTCCATCTCTTGACTGCTTCTCCTTTCTTTCCTGCCATATAGTGGCATGCATATATTTAACATATACATTCACAAACTGTTGGCCTTACTACTACTATTCTCTTTTCCTAGATTAAGAAAACCCATTCACAGTTAACTAAAGCTTCAGCTGATTTAGAGAACTGCCATTCACTGACTCAGCAACACAGTCAAGAATACACCCCTGGGCAGTTGGGGTTTTTCCCCACAAAATCTCCCAGGGTGCAGAGTGTCATTTTCAAAACTTATCTCTACCTAAAGGCATTTCAAAGTCAAGCCCAAGTGGTCTGTGGAACTGCTTCATACTCTGAAATCAAGTTCTTCCAAAACTGGAGTCTTCTGATAGGTAAACAATATGCTGGATGTGGAGATGACAGATTTCTGAGTGGCCTATTTCTCTAGAGCTTGTCCTTGGGAGCAAGCAGGATGATCTTTGCACGCCTGGGTAGTGGGTCTTGAACACAACCTTTTTACCAAATCAACAACCAACCAAAAAACAAAGCCCCAAACTTCCTCTGAACATAAAATAAGGCATCCTGGCAGATCAGGGAGAGCCAAGCTAATGTTGAGCAGAGCTTAATTATTTTAATTCAAACTGAAACTTCATGTGTGTTGATAGTGCTCAAAGTACAGGATTTTGTTTCAGTTTTTCTCAGGGGAAACCTGAGCAGAACTTAGAAGTAAATCAGAACTTGACAACTGGGCACTGATGGAAGGCTTATACTAGGTGTTAGCTTTTCCTTAGGTACCTAAATGAAATATTGGACAGCTAAAATCTTCTACCACCCAGAGCTCCTTGTGACGCTTTTGGACAGACTTTCACATCTCTAGAATTTCAGAACATTTTAAAAAATGTTGCCAGTGGCCTTTGAAGCTCAAGTGGGAGCTGGGTAATGCTGAGCTTGAGAGCAATGTACAGCCCCCCCTGTTCTCTACTGGTGCCCCCCCGGCACAGAGGAACTGCACTGGTTTCTCGGGGACAGCATTTGGTTGTTAAATTCATTTCCCACAGGGCCTCTCCCTCTTTTCCAGTCTGCTTCAAAATGACAGGCAGAACCAAAATCCCATTCGATTAAAAGAAAGTGAAAAAGGGAGATGAACTCCTAGCAAACAAACAAAAACAGTTTGAAATTTTTACTTCAAAAGCACGGCACTATTTTACCAGCAAGGACTGAATTCATTAATGCTGCCTTATTTGTGCTGCTACCATTAAGAGTTTTTCAGTGTTACCGTTCAAAAATGTTTTAAAGAGCCAACTGTTTCACTGCTTTGAAATAGCTCTACCCTGGAGTGAATCTTTGCATTCATTTTCAAAACAATCAGTTCTTCCATGTGGAAGCCATGCAAGTTTATGCAAGTCCATCAGTTTTCAAAGACAAATAAAAAATGACAGGCTCCTTATTCTAGAGCACTTACTCCTCTAGTCACTCTCTCCTTCCACATTTCCTTTTCTTATTTGGTCTCCAACAGTAGCTACTACAGCCATGTGCACGCTTGTGCACACTCATGAATAGGTCCAAAAAATGAAGACCAGTACCTTATAACTCCCCTGTATACTATTCTGGAATAATTTTTTGTTTCTCCTTATCTTCCTCTCTTCCTTGTCCTTCTCCCTTTCTTTTACACCTGTCTGCCTTTCCTGCTGGCATTTTATAAGACGGTTAAATGCCCTGACATTGTGAATCCAGGGTTAACGGCAATCCCGAACTGCTTTCATTTCCAGTGTGTCCTGACACAGCGCTGGCACTGCTTTTTGTGGTGCCGGAGCCAAACCTCCGTGAAGGTCCTGAAGTCATTCTGGCCCAATTAGATTAGATCCCAAATTAGGCTGTTATTCTAGTTTATTCTGTGTATGGCAGCTGAGACCTAATCTAGAAGAACGTGTGGGAAATGGAGTAAAACACATGATTTTTTTCTATTTCAGAATCCCGCCAGAGCAGACTGATGAGCTCAACAACTTCAGCTCCTCTGGCAGGTGTTGTAAGTCAGTTTTCATGACTTTGGGACACAAGTGTTACACAGACTTTGGCTAGTAATGTGCACAGACAGGAAGCAAGAAACATCAACGCAGCATCGGCAGCATAGTTACCAGCACTTCCTTGATAAAAGATCGCGTGCAGTACAGAATGGGCAAACACATCAATCTCATCAGAAGATTCCCGGCCCAGGCATTTCTGTTGCTTTCAGGTATGCAGGTTTACAGTTGTGGTGTTCGTGCCAAAGCAAGCTGCAAAAAGTTTGAAGAAATAGTTTCTCGGGATTAAAAGAAACCATAGAGGTAAGAGGTGTGTGTAGAATCTAACTGCAGATGGAGATGTCATCACAGCCCGGTGCAGCGGGCTTCACAGGCTCCTGCTTCCCAACAGGGTGATCCCAAAGGCTTTGGTAAGCAGCCACACACACGGGTGGCGACGGCACAAGCGCCAAGAGTCGTGCGGGGCTCTCTGGGGAACATTTTCAAGTGAAGATAAAGGAGCAGGAGGTTCCGAGGGGTGGGTTTCCTTTGCCAGCAGACCACAGGATGCACGGACCAGGCCGTGTCCCTGCTCACGCTCTCCGGAATCTGAGCCACAGGCCTTCACGGCAGCGAGGAACGGGGCAGTCACTGTTTTTCCCGGGCTCTGTGAAGAAGCAAGGCCCCGCGCCCGCCGCGCCCGCC